>JAODAL010021106.1:0-67814 GCA_025379985.1 Phyllomedusa bahiana | reverse complement strand
GGGGCGGGGGGAGGGGGTAGGATAGGGGCGGTGGGGGAAGGGGGGGGGGGTGGGGGAAAGGGGGGAGGATAGGGAGCTAGGGTGGGGGAAGGGAGGGGGGGGGGCGAGGGGTTGGGATGGGGACAGGTGGGGGAAAGGGAGGGGGGCGGGCGAGGGGGGGGAACAAGGGCGTGGGGGGGGGGGGGGGGGGGGGAGAGGGGGTGGGAAAGGGGACGGGGGGGGGGAAGGGGGGGTGGGGGGGGCGGGCGGGGAGGGGGTAGGCATAGGGGAGAGGTGGGGAAGGGGGGGGGTTGGGGGGGCGGGGGGGGGTTTAATTGGGGACAGTGGGGGGGGGAAAGGGCGGGTGGCGGGCGGGGGGGGGTAGGATAGAGGTGGGGGGAAGGGGGGGGTGGGGGCGCAAAGGGGGGGGCATAGGGAGCAGTGGGGGGAAGGAGGGGGGGCGGGCGAGGGGGGTTTTGCATAGGGGCTGGGGGGGAAGGAGGGGTGGGGGGGGGGCGAGAGGGGTGGGCATAGGAGCATGTGGGGAAAAGGGGGGGGGTGGGGGGGCGAGGGGGGGAGGCATGGGTGCAGTGTGGGGGAAGGAGGGGGTGGCGGGCGAGAGGTGGTAGGATAGGGACAGGTGGGGAAGGAGGGGGGTGGGGGGCGAGAGGGGGTAGGCATAGGGGCATGTGGGGAAGGAGGGGGGGGGGCGGCGAGGGGGGGGTAGGCTAGGGGCGGTGGGGGAAGGAGGGGTGGGGGCGAAGGGGGTAGGCAAGGGAGCGGGGGGAAGGGGGGGTGGGGGGCCGGGGAGGGGTGGGATAGGGGAAGTTGGGGGAAGGGGGGGGTGTGGGTGGCGGGTGGAGAGGGGTTAGGACTCATAGGGAGCAGTGTGGGGGAAGATGTGAGGGGGGGGGCGCGGCTGATTGAGGGTGATAGGCTTAGGTGTTGCGGGTGGGGATAGGAGGGGGTGGCGGTGCAGAGTGGGGGGTAGGCATTAGGGAGCAGTGTGGGGATGGAGGGTGGTGTCGGTGATGGGAGAGGACCGGTCTGGTAAGGATATGGGAGGCTGTGTGGGGAGGAAGGACTGGGGTGTGGAGGGGAGAGGGTGGTAGGCAGTTTGGGAGCAGTGTGGGGATTGGAGGGGCTTGGTGGTGCGTAACGAGGTGTGGCGAGAGGGGGTAGGCAGTAGGGAAGCTGGGGGGGGGATAGGTGCGTTGGTGGACGCGGCGCGAGGGTGGTAGGCTTAGGGAGCAGTGGTGGGGGGGATTGGGAGGGGTGTGGTGGAGCGGAGGGGAGTGGGGTAGGCATAGGAGAATAGCAGTTGTGGGGGGAAGGAGGGGGGTGTGAGCGGGATCCGTGAGAGGGGGAAGGCATAGGGAGTAGTGTGGGGGGAAGGTAGGTGGGTGGCGGGAGAGTCTGACTGAGTAGCGGGGTTAAGGGCATTGGAGTCAGTGTG
The DNA here is from genome assembly GCA_025379985.1 of Phyllomedusa bahiana. Taxonomy (NCBI): domain Eukaryota; kingdom Metazoa; phylum Chordata; class Amphibia; order Anura; family Hylidae; genus Phyllomedusa; species Phyllomedusa bahiana. The sequence goes on along the minus strand of JAODAL010021106.1, from coordinate 66,379 downwards.
GGGGAAGGAGGGGGGAGCTGGGGGGGGGCGAGTAGGGATGGTAGGCATAGGGCAGCAGTGTTGGGTGGAAGGAGGGGGGCGAGTGGCTGGGCGATGAGGGGGTAGGCATAGGGAGCAGTGTGGGGGAAGGAGGGGGTGGCGGGCGGAGTGGAGGGGTTGTAGCATAGGAGCTGTGTTTTGGTTTTGGGTAAAGGAGTGGGGTGCGCGGAGCGAGAGGGGGTAGGGCCATAGGGAAGCTGTGTGGGGGAAAGGATAGGGGATTTATATTGGTGGGGTTGGGTGGTGTCCGCGGGAGATGAGGGGGGTAGGCTTATTGGGAGCAGTGGGGGGAGAGGAGGGGGTGGCGGGCGGAGAGGGGGTAAGGCTTAGGGTTGCAGTGTGGAGAGCGATAGGTAGGGAAGGGGGTGGGCGGAGCGCGAGAGGGGGTAGGCCATTGGCGAAGCGCTGAGTGTGGGGAAGGAGGGGGCGTGGTGGCGGGCGAGTGGGGGGTATGAATATGGGAAGCCATATAGCAGTGTTGTGGGAGAAGGAGGGTTGATTAGGGGAGGTGAGAGGGTAGGATGAGAGGGGGGTTAGGCATAGGGAGCAGTGTGGGGGATGGAGGGGGTGGCGGGCGAGAGGGGGTAGGCATAGGGTTGTAGTGTGGGGTGACGGTAGAGGGTGGTGGTTGGGCGAGACGGGGGGTGGCGATAGGGTGTAGTGTGGGGGATGGAGGGGAGTAGGTGGGCTGAGGGCTCCGGTTGTGTGAGGAGGGTTAGAAATGAGGAGTAATGGGTATTGGAGTAAGAATGGGGCGGGCATCAGTGTCAGAGGTATTGGGAAGGGTGGATGTTGTGGGAGTGGGGTGCCGGGGCGCAGTGGCCGGTGTTGTGGGAAGGGTGATTGGTGATGGGGGAGATTTACAGAGGCATGTGGCAGTTATTTGTTTGTAGTTTATAAGGAAATGTATCTTGTCTTAAGGACTGTACATCTAGGCAATGACTCCACGTGCTCTGATTTTTACATTCATTTTCGGAGTTTCTAGGATTTAGAAAGCACTGAGATAATATACGGTTTGTTGGTGTCGCAGCCACCATAGACTACAATAGGAAAGATGAGATGCGTCTCCACAGGTCGTCCGCCTTCCGCTCATCTTCATGGTTGTTTAATGTGCAGCCGCTTTTGAGGTTTTTTGGGCTTTCCTCTTCTTAACAATTCTATTTTATTTGGTTCGTTGGACAGCAAAAAAAGTAGAATGAATTTTTTGTGTCAAAGTGACACTAACAGGGGTCCCCATGCCATCAGGCAAAAGTCTGCTTTCTACCGTTTTTTGTCACACACAGTATAGCCTAAGGCCTGGGTCACATCTGCTCATCCAATGGTAACCATTTTGGGATCTGTCGGGTGGATACTGACGGCATGAATCAGTTTCTACATAGACACCAGTGGTGCCCAATGACCCTATTGATTAGTGGATCTGTCAGGTGATTCGCTAGGTGTCCTTTCTTGTTTCGCGATGCTCATGCTTATTTCTTCGATCTCTGCCGTTTTCTCTCTTCCTGTACACTCTGAATCGATGAGCTTCTCCAAACGACAGCTTAAATGCCTCAAACCACCATCATCTTGTGTGGATGTTGTTGCGGATGGGTCACTAAGGCCTATGTAGTGGGTCTGTGCTGAGCTTGGAAGTAGTGCCGGAATCTGGTCAGGAAAACCATTAATTCGTGTGTACAGGAGATCCATTGTGAAGTCCACATTAATAGATATGCGTGGTGAGAATATCTGCGTTGCATTGTTTCATTGCAGGCAGGTAGGCAACCTCTCAGAGATGCGCAGTCTTTGCCGCTGTTATCCCATTGACTACAATGTATCTGGTAGTTTTTTTGCCTTGATGTTATGGATGTCACCTGTATACTTTTTGAGTAGTTGCCCTTTTTGTATCTTGTCTGCAACCTTGTGAGTTGTTCCAGTGGTGTTCCTCCATCAGGTCTGATTGACGCCAAGTGTTTGTGATCTGAGGTGAATCTCTGGCACGATCTTGATCTACATCACAAGGCTGTGGAGTCGGCAGAGCGAAGCCCCAGCTCTGCAATTTTCCCCAAGACTCTCGGGACTCCTCGTGAATCCGCCTCATACATAGCGCATTGTTTTAAAGGGATTGTTATCGCATTACAAAGTATATGTCTAGTTTATGGGGACAGTAAATAATAATGCCTAAATTGTGTAATTGGTTCGTCGTTACCTTTGTTCCTTGGTTTTAGTGTATTATGAGGCCTCTCGGTTAAATCGTTTGTCTTTATTCTGCTGTTGCTGGTCAGAACGTCACCAGTGGTCGATGTCTCGCACACTAGACACGCCCCACCTGCTCTGTGTTGGGCTGGCGGACATTTTCATTTCAGCACCGGTTGGGATTATTGACCTCTAGACAGGAAAACGCCCTGGCTCACGCCCCTTGCGCTGTGATTGGACTGTCCTTGTCACACTCCTGTTGTTTACTCCCCTCTGAGCTGTTATATCGATAGTGAACAAAGGTCTGTGCCTCTATTTTTCTACAATCTCCCCGCTTTAGGGGCAAATGTTTCTGGGCATATTTGGCTGTTTTATGGGGTTTTGCCAAGAGGTGGATTTATCTCTCTCACAGATCCAGGACCTTAAGATAGCTCACTTGGTAGAAGAAGGCGTCTGTTCCTCAGCATTGATGCAAGCCGCTCCTTATGATGTCATCTTGTAGTGTGATAAATTAAGGATTCATCATCTGTCTGTTATAAGCTGCTTAGAGGTGATCAGCCCCTGCAAGACGCAGTGGTTGGGAGTTTCAAGCCCCCTCGCGTTAGCTTTTTTTTTTTTGTTTTTTTTTTTTTTACTTAATAATTTGTACACGTAGATGTGTAAGAATGATTTATAATGTGTATAGACATCTATGTATTTGTATTCACATATCACACACATAAGCTTACCCTTTATAGTTGTCCATATCCCTTGCTGTACACACCTAAGCATCTTTCCATACATTATGTGATAGCTATGCATTATATCTCTGGGGATGAGACATGATGTAGGGCGAGCTATGGTGTGTGTGTTATATTATTTAAGAGATAACATATATATTTTCTGTCTACTTCTTATGTGTAGAATTTAGGGGGTAAAAAAATTTATGTATACCTGTGAGGTCTTAGAACTCCCAAACCCCTTTGTTGTAAAGCAATTGTCTGCCACGGCTCATCTCTACCTCATGCACCACCTAGCCCAAGTAGTTACATGTATGATCAGAGGCTTCTTGTCAAAGATGGATTTGCTTCTAACCCCCAAATCCCATTGTTTTCACATGTCACTGAGCAGGGAGACAAGCAGGAAATGCTTTACTTGAAGCTGAAAACTTGTTAGTTGAAGTAAAGATCTTATGCCTGGTGTCAGGATTCTCAATTTGGTTATGAATCACGCCACTAGATAGTATACAGCTGCTGGCTTTCAGTTGTGTGTAAACTAAAGGACATAAGACAGTTTGTTGCTGGAGGTTGGAGCGCGCAAAGGTCTGCAGGACATAAGAGGTCTAGGATGGCCTACGAGCTGGTTTGATTAGCCATGACAACCTTCTGCGTCCCTCTGACTTTAAACGAAATGATGTCACCGTTCTTCAGTGAGGAGAAGACCACCACTGCTCTCCCTGGGAGGAGGGACACACCATGACGGACAGGTGAGACATGCCCCATGGATTTCAAATCTCATATTGAGAAAATTAGTGAGAACAGCACGCTGCAGTCTCGAAACGTTAAACAACCCTTTTAAGTGATCTACTTTTACTGTAGTAAAATGGCAATGGGGCGGTTTATCACCTTATGATAGCCAAATAAAAATTGTTAATTTATAGCGCTATTTAGGAAGAACAGCACTTACAAGCAAAAGGTGGTAACAATGTTTTGATCTTTTGAACAATTGTGGGTGAGATGTTGGAAGGTGGAAAAGAATTAAGGCTGTATTTGTATCCAAGGCTCCATGTCTGGCGCACTTAATGGGAATGTGTAGATTAGAGGACCGGGTGATCAGATTTTTGGTATAAGATATGCTTGAGATCTGATTCATGTAGCCCAGAAGGTTTCCAGGGAGTAGATTGAAAAACTAAAGGTGGATTCACCATATAGTACTAACTAAAATATGTTATAAAAATATGTTAAAACTCAACTTTGGCTGTTGTTTTTAGGAGCAAAAGTTGTAACTGAGACAGATGCTTAAATTCTTGCAAAGTTAATTTGATGTATGGAGATTGGTCACAGTATGGGAGATGTATATACACTAATTACAGTAGCCTCCATTATAAAGCTGTAGTGGATGTAGTGGATGAGAGTATCGGATGCCTGAAAGGTCACAAAGTGCAAAACATTGTTTTACTGTTTTGCTTGTCGGTGTATAATAATATTATTTAATTGGGAATATCGACTTTATGGACACCCCACAAAACCCACCAAAATTGTAAATATGCAAAACGCTGCAGAGAACATTGGTGAATGTCTGCATTTGTTTTGGAGAAATGGCTATTCGCCTCATCGATCTCCTGCATACATCGTGACCTGTACATCTGATCCTCACATTATTTCCAGGTAGTGAAAAGGCCTTCTCTTACAAGTAACTTGGTGTTGGGGCAAAACTTGTGACCTCAGGGGCAACATCCCTTTAACATGTTCGGTGTCATAAAGGAATTTGCCAACAGCCAAGATATCTTCTACTTTTGAAAAACAGGGTGAAACATTTTGCTGAAATCTGTTTGCTATGGGCGCAGGGATCTTTTCCCCTGGGGACTGCGCTTTTGCTCTGCTCACATGACATCATTTACACTCTCTATGTGAAGAGGCTAGAAGATCTATGGGGTTCAGCATGTAGCATTGGCTTGGACCCAATTCCTCTTTGCTTTTTGCACTGAGCACATGAAACTAAAGATGGACCAACTTGTTATTATGATTTTGGGAGTCAGAGTTCCATTTTATGACGACTCCAACTCCTGCAAAATAGGCTCCGACTCCACAGCCCTGTTACATACCAGTGTTGTGTAAGGCTTTGCTTGTATCTGTGACAGAGGTGCTAATGAACAAAAAGGCTCTGGTTGACAGTACTCAAACGGTGCCAGACTGACCCTATTAATTACAATGGTTTAGTCAGGTTTCTGTTTTTGGGTGGGTTAAAATATAGCACAACTTATTCCTGACAAAACATGCAAAGTAGGTTCTCAATAGAACCAATGCTAATGTGAACCAGGCCTAAGTATGTAACGGGGAAAAAGGCCATGTCTGACTTCACTTTGCTTGTGAAAAGTCAGTGTTAAAGGGTTGTTCCAGGAGTTAAGAATGCCTGTTGGCCCCTTGGGACTTGATAAAGAATGGAAGGATCTGACGTGCTTAGCCTCACTGGAATGCCCCCGATCAGTCCCAGCAGCTGTCTGCTTCACCTTTGCTGAAGCAGTGAATGGCCATCTTTCACCTGGACAGACTGCTGCTCATCACAGCAGTCTGGGTCTCATGGGTACAAGGTGTTTGTGGCCTGTGATTGTAAATGAGTGCCCCCCCCCCCCCCCCCCCCCCCCCCCCCCCCCCCCCCAAAAGAAATAAAAAAATAAAATGTTCTCTGCTTCCCGCCATGGATGATTGGACTGTAATCTGGAGCACTGAAAGGTATAGTATGAGTGTATTACTGTCTCTTATCTATGGACCAATGTGCATTTAGTGACCTGTCTTGGCTCGTGTATGTGTAGTTCCTAGCCTGTATGTCAACTTTCCTTTACGGATTTGGACATCACTAATGGTACTAGGTATATCCTTGGCTTAGCAATTTTTCTCACCAGTGTCTTATCTTACTGGGAACAATGGTGCAGCTTGGTGTGCTTCACGCCCCTCTCCATTTACAACAAAGACTCCAGATGCCACCTCTGCAAGTGGGCCAGGCTTAAGATTGGAATTGTGCGCTGGTGGAATCTTCTTCTGTACTTTGTTCTGATACATCTGGATTAAAACTCCCAAAAAGAGGTCTTCACCAAACGTATCCTAGGACACAATAGCATTGAATGTGCAAGAAAGCACAAGCAAATAACATGTTAAAGGTACGTTTGTGTAGTGGGGTTCCTTAAATTTTTTGGAACCGCACTCAGATACGCTGATCTATCCCTATCCATGTAGTAGAAGAATATAAAAATGTTTATTTTAAAGTGCCATAGACTCCAGGGTGCTTGTAACTATTACTGGGGGGATAAGGGGGTTTACCGTATACTTAACATCTCATCAGCAAGAAGTATTATGGCGGAAAACTGTTTACTAGGGTGAGGACCCTGTGCCTGCATGGAGAGATGGCTGTCAAACGGCCACATTTGAGCATTAAATGCTCTGAAACTGCTGCACGTTACAGAATAAGACGCAGGTATCTCACTAGCTTGTGCTGACATCAGTTTTTTGCTACCCCTCCTTTCTATTGTCAGAGTTTATCCTTTAATCTCCTTAAAGTGCCTCGCACCTTAAATGAGAAGCCTGTCTCATTTACGAATGATTGTCCCTTCTTGCGGAGGATCAGTACAAGTAGTGTTCAGACTGGCTGTTTCCAGCGCTTGTGTCTCTTATTCTGTTGTTTATGTCTGCTGTAGGCATTCACGTGTATTTAAGTGATTCTCAAGAATCACTGCGCATGCTTTTAAGCATGAAGAGTCATTCAAGCCAGTGTGTTTTTTTTCAAAAGCACGACCCAACCTGAGGATAGCCACGCACATCCTCTCAATCTGGAACCGCTCGCAAAAACTATTACTATTGATATGAGATAGAATTCGAGAAAGTGTCGTCTCGTGGAATAGAAAACTTGTCAGTGGGCACGGGGTTAGCCGTGGTGAGGCGGGACATTTTCACCTGCTCTATTGAATAAGATTTGATAGTCGTAATAGGCTCTAAATACTGCATGACATCTTTTTTTTAACAGAATAAGGGGCACAGTGCTGGGAACAGGCAGGTCTGACACTAGTGATTGTGCTGCCCCTAGCATGGGGGAATTAATCTCTGGTGAACAAGTGTCAACTCGTTATAAGATATTTTTCTGTGCACCTAATTGAGGAGATTACTGGTGTGTGGGACAATAAACACATGTTTTTAAAAGGTTATTCTATTAGCTTTCTGGGATTAAATATTTTTCATGTTGTGTTTATAGCACATCCAACCTTTGATACCTTGCTCACGTTTCCCAGCATCACTAGCTGCTCCCTGCTAATGGAGGTAGTGGATTGGTTCTGAAGTGTCGAGTGTGCCTACTTCAGGCGAGGCAGTTATATTATATGATGTGGATTTCAGAGAGTGGCTGTCCAAATGGTGAGCAAGCAGAATTGGCACAAATTTCTTTCATATGCCCTCACGTTATAGAATTGGTGAAGTTATTGTGCGTTATGTTTCTGGGTGGTGTTAAAGGGTGTTGCTCTCCTTCAGAGTGTCAGAGAATGCCTTGAATGGAAATACTTGTCCACTCCTTGGTTTATGACAAGGAGACTGATTTGCATAATCAGCTCTTGCCAGATGCTTGTAGACAGCTCTGTGCCCTGCTGTGCTTTCAGATGCTAATTAGATCAATTCTGCTGCTCATAACTACTAATCAGGACTTCTTATCTGATCCCCTCAAAACAAAAGCATAATTAGTTCTGTTTTTTTACATCAAGATTTTTTACTGCAGGGAACCTGAAAAGCCAGTGGAGGGTCATAAAATTACTGTATTCATCCGTATTAGGATAAACAGAGGAACGTAAGCACGAAATCAATATATTTGGAATATTGTCGGTATTTTGTCATGTTCACCTACAATTTTGAAAGTACTATTCTTTGTGTGCGACGGAGCCAACACTTTGAGGCCAATATGCTACCCACGCTTTTTTATAACTGTGGTGGGGGACAGCCGCACAAACTGCCGCACTCTATTGCTTGAATGTAGATGTCCAGTTCCAGTGACCACCCATGTGTGAAATGTCAGTGGCTTTCCAAAGGTTGCTTTGGCGCAGTGGGCTCCATACCCAATCTAGTGACCTAATGGGACAATTCTTTTAACTCTTGTTCTAGCTACCTGGTGTTGACCTTGGCAGTCTCCGATAACAACGCCATTCCCAGTAATTCTGGTAATGCTTTAGAGTTTGTCATTGATGCTATTGCAGCACCGCTGTAAGTTATGCGGGACTAATTTGTGTATCTTGCAATACTTTTGCAACTCTTGCATCACTCGTATGGTCTGTATATTAATGGATAAGATTGTTGAACTGGCTTGGTTACCCTTCTCCAATACTACTTGACAGGTTTCTCACAGCTTAGTGGGCTATTGAAATCTGTCTGTGGTTCTGATTCAAAGCATCCATGGGCCATTAGAGTGGGCCTAGGAAATCTGTGCATTGGTGACCAGCTTAAAACTGTGGTGTGCAATGGCTGACAGGCAAGTCCTGGCCTTGTTGCAATGTTTCTCAAGCTTTGTAACATAAGATTCTCATTTCTGTTTCAGACCCCTTTGCTGATGCAACTAAGGGTGAACGTTACCTTACTCCGGGCAAGGGACTGAAGTTTTTTATTTCCATATAAGAATTCAGGCATTCGGATGGGTCAAAGAAATAGACTCTGAAACTACTGTACAGTGGCTCTATTGCGATGATACGACGCCCAAAAAGTAATTGTAAGAAAGCTTCAGTGAAGGTAAATGTTTCACTTTGAATTGTTGAAATGTTCAGTTTTCGGATCGATGAGAGGAGGTTTTTCTCTCTAAATCTTATGTGGACTTGCGTTAGTTTTGTGATAGTGGGAATTGTGAACAGTTGTTTTAACAGTGTCTTTTAGGCTGTTTACACTGCATGGTGGGATCGCACAAAACGAGCCTGGGAAAACGGCATTCTATGATAAAACGCTTCATTGGAAAGAGTTGTCTGCCACTGCTGTCAAAAGCAGCTGAAAAAAAAACGTATGTTAAGTTTTTTGAAGTGTCTTTTGCTCTGCTTTTTGAATGGATGCACGAAATTAAGCCATCAGGATAGTTATTACTATCACCTAGTCAAGCGGACTGTTTATCATGTTATGTAGTCAACTTTCCGTTAGATCACTGTAGCCATTGGTGAGCTCATCATGTCCTCTGGGTGGCTACTTACTTTATTAATTTTGCATCAGATTCTTGTCATCTTACAAAATCACAAAATACCAAGTTATCTTTTGCATACTAGCAAGATAAAACTATTTAATTAAGCTCATCAAAATTCTGCCATAAAGATGGAAAAGGATTTCTAGCGGCATTAAATCCCAAAAAACGACATTTCTGTGCCTAAATTCTTATAGAAAAATTTGTCTGAATGCGAGATCACTCTTTATTGCGCGATAAATCTGTAAAAAAAAAAAAGAAAATAAAATATATATGATATATGTGCCAAGAAGAACGTGTTAAAAAACCGTGATTTTGTGACCTTTAATCCAAGAATTAAACCTCTCTGTATTTTGTTGGCGTCAGAGGCGTTGATATAGTTTATTTAGCAGCAAAATCTGTAAAAAGAACAAACGTAATTTTTAGCGGATAAAAATATTAATGCAAAAATTCGTTTAATGTTTTAAAGCGACCAAGCAATGATCATGTGTTTTGAGCTCAAAAAGGTACAAAAAAGTATCACTATCAGACGCATGGTATGCAAGATTTGATAAGGATTAACCCTTGTTACCATCCCATTATAGGTGTAACTTGGGTCTCTGGGAGGGTTTTCTCATATGTAAAAATCGTGGCAAAATAAGATTCACAGAAAAGACGCCGGGTGCTTTACATAGACGCCTGTAGTAAATTTTTTGCCTTGCTCTGGCGTTTTTTTGAAACAATAGTTGCAAAAATCGGACAGTTGAAAAAAATCGTGATAGCAGAGAAAAGATGTTGTAGATAAGCAGGAGGGTTTTACAATAGACAGTTCTTTGGAGGAGTTGTTTTTAGTCGTTCTTTCCAGCGTTTTTTAGAAAACCAAGAAAACGCTGAAAAAACGGCCGTTTTTTCTGGTGCAGTGTAGACATAGCCTTAGGATGTATTTTGGGAGGCAAAATGGCCCGGGGCTGTAAGGACGTCAGCGTTCGCCAAAGCCCCAACTCCTCAATGTTTGTCCCCAAACCTCGACTCCCGTCTCAGACCTCCTAAATACATGGTGATATGTTAAGTGATAGATTTACTGTAGTTAAAATGGTTAACTTCAGGGTTATTTAATATCAACCTTTTATAGATACATTTTCATGGTTATTTTAGGTAGATACAGACTGACAAGTAAAGGGTAACAATGGTTTTGATCTTTGAAACACTTGTGGGTAGAGTTTGAAGAAAAAGCTGTATTGTATCAACAGTCCAGTCTGCACCAAAATTTGGAGGTCATGTGTTGAGAGAGACCTGGGGTCAGATTTCAGTCAGAAGAACTGCTGGAATCTGATCCAGAGCCTCCAGAAGGATGTTCCGGCGGTGTTTATGTATTGGATAAACCAAAGGTGGGGATTGCCAAAATATATCATAAAACTAGAATTAGAAAGAACTTTAATCACTTTGATTTTTTAGGAGCACAAAACACGTTAATTAAGCATGATGTCTAAATGCTTGAAGTCAAATTTATGTATGATGGGTAAGATGAGGTATATCAAATTACAGTAGCCTTGCATACAAAAAAGCATGTAGTGGATAGGTGTGTGTTTGGAGCGCTGTACTAAGTCATCAAGTTCATAACGTTGTTACCATTTTGCTTGTCAGTGTAAAATATATTTATTGGATATTGAGCTTTAAGGGACACAATTGTAACATATGCAATAACCACATTTAGTGAATCATTGGAGTTTGGATTGTGGTCGTATTGCCTCCATCAGATCCTACATACATGACCTCACATCATTATTTCCTGGCTAGAGAATGTCCTCTTTACACCAACTTGGGTTGGGTGGGGGGGGCGGAGGGGCCGGGAGTGGTGGACACGCAGAACGGCAAAGCGACTAACAATGTTGTGATATAAAGGATTGACTTTAGTCAGTTTCTGATGGAATGGTTGCAAAATCTTCTACTTCTTTGATAATCAGGTGCAAAATTATTTGCTGAAAGATATTCTGTTCTGCTGTTGAGGGAATGGTACTCTTTTGCATTGCTCTTGTCATCAGTTAAACTCATGTGATGAGGTCTGAAGATATGGGAGCTGTAGCACTTGGCCGGACCCTGAATTTCTCTTGCTCTTTGCTATTGCAGTTTCGATACTAACTGGGCACCAACTTTGTTATTTTCAGAGTCTTGTCAATATTTAGGATGCTTCTGATCTCCTGCATAATAGGGCTCAGACTCTGACTCAATGACTGACTTACAAGCCGCCTGCAAGCTGTGCCCCCGAAATTTATGTAACTGTAGTTACTACTATATGGTAACAGCTCTCAGAGGGCTATGATTACCTGCTGTCTTCCCTGCCACGTATTGAACCCTGAGGGAATGAAGTGACGTGTCGCTACTTTCCAGTGTACAGTCACTGGCCAATTAAGTTTTGAGGAATGACTCAAGTTATATTTTTTACCGGATCTGTTGGCCTCTGGTTTTGTGTGTTTGTCAGATGTTTTTATCACATACAGAAAATCATAGTTGACAATACATAATGATTAACAAAAGCTTTTATGACAGAATGGAGGTTATTGCAGCAATCTATTTGCCGAGTGTTGACCTTCTATCAGTTGCTCAGGAACGCCTCTGTCAATTCTCCTCTTGGCATTGCTCATCAATCAACTTCTGGGGACCGCAATAATCCCTAATGTTTTGCAATCCATTCTTGCACCACATCAATGCTTGCACTTTTGTCTCACAATTTGGTTTGTTTTTTTGTTTTTGTCACCCGTTCTCTTGATTGACCACAAGTTTTCAATGGGATTAAGATCTGGGGAAGTTTCACTAGGCCATGGACACCTAAAACTATGTTTTGTGTCCCGCGAAGCCGATTTAGTTCCACCTTTGCTTTATTGGCAAGGTCACTCCGTCATGCTGGATAAAGGCTATTGTTGGATCACAAAACTGGCCACTTGCACGGTTGGGAGATAGAAGTTGCTCTTGGCAGAGGAAATTCTGGTACCATTCGTTATCTTGGATGTGTTTTTAGGCATGATGTTGGAGAGCCGTTTCCTTGGCTGAGAAGCAACCCTATCACAGAATGTGGTTTTCTGGACTGTTTCTAAGTTGGCTGTGAGACAATGACTGGTGGTATCGCTACCTTGTCAATATTCTGAACTAGGCTGTGTTCCAGATGTTCCAATACGATACGGAAAGGGGGGGTAACGTTTTTTTCCATCAGAGAATAGATGACTTTACCCCAAGTCCTCAGCTGTCACACTCCCTGTACTCATTGTGCGCTGTATTATCAGTTTGTCCCAGATTAGTTTTTTCTGGAGAGAAGATGGCTTGTTTGCTGCTCCTTGACACCAGGCTATTTGTCTCCAATGAAGTCTCCCCCTCACAGAGTGCGGGCATGATGCAATCACACCTGCCGTGCTGCCATGTCGTCTGAGCTCTGCTCTGCAATGCTGGTAGCCAGATTCAAAAGATTGAACCAGACTTTGTTAAGAGATCAGTCCTGGTGCTTTGTTCGGTCGGTCTTAGCGCCCTGGAGCTCTGTTTTGGCAATCAATGGAACCTCTCTCTTGATATTACCGCGTGATGCGAATTAGATTGACTGAGATCGCAATGATGGATGACACGTGTTTCTTTTAGAGATTTCCATGGTTAAACAGAAGTGAAACTCCAATGATTGCATTAGCAACGCCAGACTCCTTTTAAAGTGACCGTGGTTGGGAGTTCTGTACTTAATCATGACAGATTTGATCTCCTGCCCTGTGTCCATAACTTCAACTCACCAACTGTGTTAATGGTAGGCAATCACTGTAATTGATGTTTGCTGGTTCCTGTAGGCAGGCTGCCAATGAAGTGATAATGTGATTTTGGGGGAAAATAGAGTTCATGTTTCTAGGCAAGCTATTGACTTTGTAATGTAATTGCTTGTTAGATGATTCACTCTTTCTAATATTCGTGAGTATATTGGCAATTTGCCATTATAAAACCTGATGCAGTTAGACTTTGTAAAGAAGATTAACATTTTGTTCATTCTCAAAAATTTTTGGCACTTGACTTGTTATATGCGAGCAAGGATAATGAAAGAAATGGGGCTGACCACAGTGCTCTTGTAGAAATGACAGGTTATTGCTCACGATGCGTGTGATGGCTGCAGTCCCCTCAGCGAGGGAACAGAGAAAAATTATACGGTGATCGGTGGATAGATAAGCCGACCAGTTTTGTCCTGTTTATGTGGCAGTTGCACACCGGTCTGGGAGGTGGGGGCGGCAGGCTTTTCTACGTTATGAAGCGGAGTGAAAAGCCCTCCCCTCATCTCAATCAGCGCAGGGATTCATCCGAAAAACAGGAGATGTTAGAATGTTCTAGGGGCGGGAAAACAAATTGCAGTGGGGGACATGCTGTGACAGGTTTTCTTATGTGAGCCTCTCCATTGGGCCTCGTTTTTGGCCGGTTTTTCAGGTATGATATGCAAAGACCGGCCAAACGTGCAGTGGGGAGACATGCCCGGAACCATCAACTCCTTAGAATATAAACATTGTTTTTTCCTTTAAAACCATTTTCAAAAGCGAATCCCTCTTGTCATTCTGGTTGTGATATTCTTTGAAGATATGTGATGCGATTAGCTCATCTGAAAGTGTTGTTTTTTTTGTTTTTCCTCCTATGTCGCAGAAATCGGCCGGTAAATTGGTACATGTGATTGAACATCAAGAGTCGGTGTTGATTGTCATTCAGCTTCAGGGTGACCAGAGGAAGAATATCTGATCAGTTTTTAGTATGGAGAAGTATCGTCATTTATTAGGTTTTGTTTAAATGGTTGCCTTCTGGTTTAGGGGAAGATTGAATTCGTGTTGCGCAATTGTTAATCATTCTTGTTAATTATACAAATTAAATTTATTGTGGATTTTGATCTAGTAGATCTATCTGTTAGACTAAGTTTTTGACTGCAGTTTTAGGATCTTTCTAGAGGTTGGTTTTAAGCTTAAACTGTAAGCTTAAACTGGGATTTTAGCAAGTGTTTGCAAAATGTATACTATAATGTTACGCTAAGAATTTCATATTCTGTGGGCCAGCTTGTCACTGGTATTATGCAATACAGATCCCTTAAAATACAGATTATTTGTAGTGGTTCGTGATATTGTTCCTAACATTTACATCTTTTTCACTTAGGTGTGAATGTGTTACTTTGTTTATTGCTGTTATCAGTGCTTCGCTATGAGTTAACTTCAACGTCTTTTCTTGCAGATTGGCATTGTTATAAGGATTGCATATACAGCTGGAGACGGGCCATGGTTTCGGAGATGTGATTTTCTATCGCTATTTCTTTCCTGCCAATGTGGTGGCATCTTTAAACTAATGCAATATTTGCAGTTGTAGGACATTCAAATGTCGACACATTTTGACCAGGTCCTCTTGTGCATGAGTATCAGAAGTGTGTGAGGAGTAGGCTAGTTAACACTAGGAACAATAGCTTGGAAAGATAGGTAGAAGATTGGAACATTTGAGTTTTAGCACATTTCCAATGGAAATGTTTTAGTGCTGTCACTTTTTTCCACTTTGATTTGATGTTTTTGTTGTATTAAAACATGTTTGTTTGCTGCCTATGTTGGCTTTTGTAGTCCTTTATGCTTGCTCTACCAATTTGTATTGGGTATCTCTTGCTACTATGACAAAGCTAAGTAGGATTACTTCTAGAGTGATACCTCTTGGTTCATACATGAGGCTATTTGCTCACCACTGAACTGTCTGCAGTTTCTCTGCTGAGATCATGTAACACATGGATGTTGGTGTTAAAGAATACAATGCAAGTTTGAATCTGTTTAAAATTTCTCATACATCATACCTCGTCCTGTTTTCTCAGTTTAATTTTTGAATTTACTGGCATCTATTACTGGCCTGTAGTGATGAGCTGTTGAGGACACCAGGTCTGTAGCTATAGCGACTTGAGGAGCTGATGCAGCCCATACAAGAGGGGATTCTAGGATTCAGTAGGACACTGTTAATAGACACACATTACAAAGTGACTTGTTTTTGCAAGATTTTTCATATAACGGCAATATAAGACAACCCCTTTAAGCAAGATTTCGGCAACCTAGCATGTGCTTGGCAGGTTGCCAATTTAAACTTTTCAGGGTCGGGATAGGGAAAGAGGCAAGTAAAGAAATGATGAATGGTGAAAATGTTTGTTTAATTTTCAAACTTCCAATGTCAATTTTACTTTGTGAAAAACCCCTTTAAGAACAAACCTACAGTCCCTATCCTGTTTGTAACCCAGAGACTGTCTGTATTGACAAGTTTAATAATAATAATAATAATAATCTTTATATAGCGCCAACATATTTCGCAGCACTTTACAATGTACTAACCCTGCCATGTCTGTTTCTTTAAAGGGACTGTAATCAGAAAATTATCTATTTAAATCACATTTGTTCAATACAAAATTAGGATCACCAAAAAGTATCAGTGTATCTTTAAAAATCCTTAATTTTTTCACTTTGGTCACAAAGCCTGACACTTCCTCTTCTGTGAAGAACTTTTCAGCACTCCTTACAGGGAAAGACACCAGTATGTGTGTTTTCAGGAATTGCTATAGGTATTGGGCAGAGCATTCCCCTCCCCTTTCCCTGTTTAGTGACTACTTTCCAGGTCACGGAGCAATAAAGCAGACCTCAATGGTTTTAAAAGCATCTCGGGAAAGACGACAGACCCATAATCACATACAGACAACAATGAAAACCAATAAACTCTCAGCCATTTGATTATCAGAATTTTTTTCTTTTATTTATTCACTAGTAATTGGTAATATGGGGCTTTTTAAATATTACTGCATATTTAAGGGAGATTTCAGAAGTGTTCTCAAGAAATCAATAGTTGACAAACCATCTTGTAAAACACTCCCTAAGTAATGTCAAATTCAAGATTGAGTTTTAAACAGGGCTGTGGAGTCGGCAAGCCAAAGCCCCGACTCCTCAATTTCCAAACCCATCACTCACTCCTGACCCTCATACATGGCGCATGTTTAAGTGATAACTTTACTGTAGTAAAATGGTAACATCAGGCTGTTTATCACTTTATGATACAATAATCAAGCTATTTAGGTAGAACTGACAAGCAAAAGAGTAACAATATTTTGAACACTTGTGGGTAGAGTTGAAGAAAAAGCTGTATTTGTATCCAAGTCCAGTCTGCACCAACATTGGGAATGTGTAGAAGAGTCCAGAAGAATTCAGGCAGTATTGAAAACCAAAAGGTGGATTTACCAAAAAACTAACAAAATAATCAAATTAAAAAATTTTTATTTTTAGGAGCAAAACAGTAACAATTTTAGTTAAGGAAAGAATCTGCAGAACTAAGCAGATGCTAAATACTTGCAAGTCAAATTTATGTAGATAGGTAAGATGACTATATAAAATTACAGTAGCCTCATGTACAAAGCTGTAGTGGATGGAGAGAGATGGAGTCTGTAAGTCTCAAGAAGTTTAAAACATTGTTACCATTTTGCTTCTCAGTGTACAATATTTATTGGATATGACTTTAGAACACCAAAAAATGGTAAATATGAAAAACACTTCAGGAACATTTGTGAAGTCTCTGAATTTGTTCTGAGAAATAGTATTGCCTCCATCAGATCCTGCATACATGACCTCACATCTGATCTCATTTCCAGGTTAGAGAACGGCCTCTCTACACTAACTTGGGGGCAAAGCGGTGACCACAGGGGCAACATCTCTAACAATGTCAGGGTATAAAGGAATTGCCTCAGCCACAGTCCGTTTTGATGAATGGTTGATCTCTGCTACTTTGAAAGCAGGTGAAACATTTTGCTGAAATCTGTCTGCCCTGGGAGCGGAATCTTTTTCCCCTGGGGCAGCGCTTTGCCTGCTCCATGTCATCACTTACACTCCTCATGTGATGAGGCTGAAGATATGGGAGCAGCAGCACTGGCCAGACCCAATTCCTCTTGCTCTTTGCATCGATCTAACTGGACCAACTTATTATATATTTTGGGAGTCGGTCCCTTTTATGACAACTCCGACTCCTGCAAAATAGCCACAGACTCCACAGCCCTGGTTTTAAAAAAAAAAAAAAAATAAATCATCACACATTTCCCCAAATTCTCACCTGTAGAACTGTGAGCTGTATTTGACTTCCTGAATAGGGATCAGGCCCGATCAACCGCACATGATCTTTGGTAGATTCTGAACAAAATGTATCATCGCAGAGACCTATGCGTGAAGTGGGCTGTATCTTACTACTTGGGTATAACATGTCTGTAAGGGTATGTTCCCACAGCATATTTGTGGTCCTGAGGTACAGACAACAAATGCAGTAATTCCTAGCTCTCATTAATGGTTATGATTACCTGACTTTTTCCCCAACACTTATTGCGCACTGGGAGAAAAGTGACATCGCTACTTTTCTGCACTTGCACACCGGTGAAAGTGACTGTATGGGAGTCGGCACAGTGTTTTAGGTCTGGGCTAAGGAATGCCAAATGTAGGCTCAAAACATAAGAGGCAGATTGAGAGACTCGGTAATTGCCCAGATCCTTCACATGGAACGGTCACTGTCGGGAGCAGTGCTCAGGCAGCCTTTATTACACAGCTCAGAGGAGAGTGAGAGGCAGACAATGAACACAGACAGCAGCAAGTTTCACACGGCTGAGGGAGCAGAGAAGGCAGACCACCAATCACAGCGTGGGGGGGGGGGGGGGGGTGGGGGCAGGTCCTGGCCAAGGCTGAACTAAATATCAGGCAGCCAAACCTTGATATAAAGCAATCAAAGTATTATGTGAACCAAAATGGTAGCCATGAAAACATCAACTCCATCCCACAAAAAACAAACCATTTATCGGCTCTATATACAGAAATCATTATGGCTGTCTATAAAGTGAAATACTATAAAATTGATGTAATTATAGTAAATCTATCACGTCATTTATACCTCACTGTGAACACTACGGGTATGTTCACACGGTGTAAATTCGCCGCACATTTCGCCACGTAGTTGCGCTCTAGTACGGGTGAGATGCCCACCAAAATTACAGTAATCCATAGTTCTCGTAAAGAACTATGAATTACGCCTCCTCCCCGCTCGTACAATACAATCGTATTGTACGCGCGGGGAGATAAGTGACATGTCAATTACTTGCGGCGAATATGCACCACGAGTAATGCATGTCAAAGGGGCCGAAAGTTGGGAAATCGAAAACATGGCAACGATGGAAGCTTTCACAATGCTTCAGTTGCCACATTCACCAATCAGAATCCTGCGATTTTGCCACGGGTGCGCCATTCGGAGTGAGGAACGGTGCACGGTACCGTTTCTCATTAATTTAGACACCAGCCATCTTTGCTGCGGCGTCTAAGGGGTTAAAGCAGCGCAGGATGGCGCCACACTCCCACACTAATCGCTGGGTGTTAGCTGCTAATACCTGGTAGCTATGTAGCGGGATCACGCTGCGATCCAGCTACAAAGCCCCTTACAGGCATCAAGACGTACTCCCCTGAGGGGTGTTTGGATCAAGAATGTGATTTCTTCTGGTTTCATCTGTTCTAGTACTTAAGGGACTTTGCAACTGCAATATGGCACGCACCAAAGTCTGCGTTCCAAAAGCCATGCTCCCTCGCATGCACTGCCATGCCCCTTAACAGGTTTTTAAAAATCACATTAGGGTAGTTCTGTTATAAGAAATTGTGTAACAAATTTTGGGCTGCTTTTCTTCTAGGATTCCTTTGTAAATAACTTTTTTTTGTTTAAAATTGCATATTATTGGAAAAAATTTAGTTTTTCATTTTCATAACCGAACATACAAAAAAAATCTGTGAAATACCTGTGGGGCTAATATACTCACTACACCCCTGCACCTCTGGATATATCCTTTAAGGGGGTGTATTTTCCAAAACAAGGTCTTTTTTGGGGTTTAATTTAGCCCCTTTTAGGGTTTGCCAAACTGTGGGGGGTGCCTAAAGAATATCTTAATGCAAAGGGCCCTTCTTATCTGCGTTTTGTGTTGAGTCAATTTAGCCACTGGGGGCCCACTTTTGGGGATATCTCTAAAAACAACAGAATCGGGGGGGAATCAATTTTGAGTTGCATTTTTCTGGTAACATCTATTGTGTTCCAGTAAATGATGGATTGAAATTTAAGTTTTGAAATTTCACTTTTTTTTTTTTTTTTTAATCTGTGAAACACCTATAGGGTTAACAAAAATTTTGTTTTGAAAAATTTCAAAAAGGGGGGGGTTTTTTTTTTTGGGGTGGAGTCATTTTTTGGGGGTGGTAAATCTGGGGCCCTAAAAAAAAAAGTTACAAGCTTTCTTGAAAAAGTAAAAAAAATTCTATATTTATAAGCCCCTACTGAAAGATATAAAAAAAATAATGCCAACATAAAGTATTCATTATAGCTGCTAGTTGCAAACTATTTTGTGTGGTATAACTGTTTTACACGCAGACATTATTGAAGTTTTAAAATGTAAAATTTTTCAAAATTTCACAACATTTTTGATATTTTGCACAAATAAACAAGGACTGTACCCCAATAAAATTTATTAACTTAAAGCACAATTTCAAGGAACAGTCCTTGAATCTATGGGAACTCAACCATTTAATTATTCTCGCATAAAGTGACATGTCAAATTTTAAAAATGGGGCTCTGTCAGCGAGGTCAAAACTGGCGGTGGTAAGAGGATAATATACATAGTGTACAAATATATGTATATTCCGATATGTCTAGGACATTTTGTCAGCCTTTTTTGTCTTAAAACTCTAGCTATGTTCAAACGGGTTAATTCGGGACGTAATTATGCCCCCCCAATTTCGCGTTACGGGGAGGGCGGGGGAGTGAGCGGGGCCGGGACTTCGCCGGCCCATTTACTTATTGCCAGCGGCCCCGTAACCCCCGCTATAATTCACATTCAATTATCCCCCGCCCCGGGGGATTCGCCGGGGGGGGGAGAGGAGACGTAATCCCTAGTTCTCTATGAGAACTTGAATTACCGTAATGAATGGGGCCGTTTTCGGCCCTAAATTGGGGGCACTTCCCGGGGCTTAATTTCGGACCGAAAAAACGGCCCATTTTTAAACCCTGTGAACATGCCCTTTTGGGTATGTTCACACGAAAGTTTTTTAAACCGATTTTAGATGCATGTTTTGGGTCCGTTTTTGGACCCTAAAGGACCCAAACACGCATCTAACAATGTTCAGTGTGATTTTACATTGCTTTCAATGTAAGACACGCATCGCCGTTTTGACGAGTGGTCACTGATGCGAGTTTATTTGCGTCTTTCTGATGCGTCTTTCGGATTCGTTCAAAGAATTCAATTCTTGATCTGAAAGACGCAGCATACGCCCTATTTAAAACTATAGGGTCCATGTCTGCTGCAGCCAAACACAAACCTGCATATTGGATATGTTTTGGATCCAATTGATGCAGCGCTTTTGGATGCGATTTTCGGATTCAAAATCGGATCCAAAACGCTGTGTGTACATACCCTTAAATATTTTAAGAATTCAGGAGATTTACAAATTTTTTTTTGTTTTTTTTTTTTATTTTAAAGTACATTTTGTTTTACTGCACCAAGCTAAGATTGAAGATTATAGCTGACTGATAAACCGTGCCTCCAAGAAAAATCCAGTTTTAAAAACTACACTCTGTAGGGTATTTATAAGGGGTTGAAATGAGTATTTTTATCCCACAGTTATTTTGCAGTGAATAAAGGATTTGTCTGGTTCATTAATGAAAAAATAAAAAAGATATCCTTACTGAAGTTTTTCTATTCCTGAGTCCAAAGGCAGCGCACAATGGGTTGATATCCGCATCTCCCCAGCTAGGACAGGAGAATAGAAACGAGTATGAGGTTCGTTTAATTTAAAACATTAATTAGATCTACATCACCAATATAAGTTCTCCTGAGAGAATGAACAGATGTGTGTTTTTTTTTTTATACAGGAATGAAGACATTTTTATAAGGGTGGGTTGCTTGTGCTGTCTTTGGACTTGGAAAGCAAGATTTCAGTAAGTAAATCTTAGGTTTTCCTATCGTCCTCATGCAGCACACAATAGGATTTCCAAAGCAGTGTCAGAAAAGTTGGGATTATACAAAATGAGCATCTTGAAAACTTCTCAGTCTTTTGACAAAGTTTGTGTAGAAGACTGGGTAGCTAGTTGGCAAATTTAATCTGGTAAGGCTGGAAATTCTACTTTGCCATAAGAATGCTAAAGAACACAATGCATTGGGCCAGAGTTCTCAAGGCAATAGGCATGCTTCTTAATCATCACGGAAGGAAACAGCAACACTGATCCAGTGTCTGAGAGACTATGCTAACCTTTTTTTTTTGCTTTCCTGTAAGAGGCCTTTGGAATCTAAGAAACCCACTCCCAATTTTACTGATAAGATATGTACACTGTTCTCTCGAAGAGAATCTGAAAAGTTTTCCTGGTTAACATTGTACTCCGATGCCACCTTGGAAAGAACCCAGGAGTATCCTGAGAAACACCAAAATATCAGGTAGCAACCCCTTGACCAAGCAGACCACCCACCCAACAGTCCAAGTGGGGGAATGAACCGCCGGGACCGTAAGCACCCACCAGCAGCCTGTCGGTTTATGGGACTTTTAGTTCTGGACCGGTAAGGCGTATACTCTTATCTTTGTCGTCAGTGCTGCTGACATTTATTTTAGGGGTCCTGACAACTAGTCATAGTCTTTTAGGAGTAAGTGCAAAAATAGAGCTGTGGGACACCAGCTGTACATTACAGCTGGTATCCTTAAGCAACGGCTGGGAACATAGAGGCCAATTATTCCCTTAGCTAAGGGAAAGATGGGGGAGAGCTCACTCTGTCCCTATGTGCAACACAAGACACAATCGCAAGGTGCCGCTGGTCTCCATGACAACCTAGAAGACAAACGACATCCCGGGTTGTCTCTGACGTCACCATGTCCAGAAGGCACAATTGGGCATGGTGATTGACTGTAGCAGCAATCTACTAGATTGCTGAGTCAAGTCCCCTATGGGGACAAATAAAAACAAAATAGTTAAAGTAAAAACACAAATAAAACATGTACACCGCCCTTTCCCCTGTAAAAAATGCCAATTGTTCCAAAAAAGATCAAAAATAAAAAGTACACATATTTGGCCAATAAATCTGTTACATTATTTAACCTGCATGATGAACACTGTAAAAAAATAAACCTGCACATTTTTTTCATCCTGCTGCACATAAAATAAAAGAAAAAGTGCAGCACCACTCTTCCGTCCGATCACCCCACCCACCCTTGCAATGTGTTAATGCAGGCTTCCTCATCTACCATGTACAATTGAAACCAGAAGTTTACATACACTGTATAAAAAGACATATATGCATATTTTTCTTACTATCTGACATGAAATAAGAAAAAAAAACCTTACCCGTTTTAGGTAAATTGGGATTACCAAAATTATAAGATGTGGACATACAACACATAAGAAACTTTCCACAATATTGATATTCCTTGGAAACTTATCTCAAAAGAGGCTCGAACCAAAGAGAGATCCCTTCCCTCCAGCCGGGAGTCGGAGTTGGAGTCGTTATAAAATGGTCCGAGTCTCAAAATATATAATATTGGTAGAGTTAATTCACTGCAGAGACAAGAGCAAGAGGAGAGGAATTAGGTCTTGCCAGTGCTACTGCTCCCATATCTTCAGCCTCATCAGATGAGGAGTTTAATTTTGAAAAGTATTTGGATAACATGGAGCAGGGGAAAAGATTCCGCTATCATAGCAAACAGATTGACCATATTTCAGCAAAATGTTTCACTTGCTTTTAAAGAAGTAGAAGAGTTCAACTTCAACAGTTAGAACTGACTGTGCCTGAGGAAATTTTATACCCTGAAATTGTTAGAGATGTGGCCCCTGTGGTCAGTGCTTAGCCACCAACCCAAGTTAGTGTAGAGAGGCAGTTCTGTAGCCTGGAAATAATGAGGTCATATCTGAGGTCATAGGCTCCACAAATGTTACTTAGGATGGTTTGTTCCTACTCTCTGCAGCGTTTTGCATATTTACAATTTTTTAAAAGTTTTTTGTGTTCTAAAGTCGTATCCAATAAATATATTTTACACCGACAGGCAAAAGGGTAACAATGTTTTGAACTTTTGACTTTCAGGCTCTATATCTCACCATCCACTATAGCTTTGAACGTGAGACTACCATAATTTCATAGACAATCATCTTGGCTATCTCATACAGAACTTTGACCTGCAACTATTTAGCATATGTTTAGTTCTCCAGATTCTTGTCATGTGACTGCATTGTTACTGTTTTGCTCCTGGTGGTGGAACAATCTTTTCCTTATTGTTACTACAAATTAAAACCTGTTCTCCCTAATAGCTCAGTGTGTTATTAAGCTGATTGCCAAGCGAAAGGTCACTGGTTCGAGGAGCAGCCATGAAGAAGATTTCCCAAGAAAAGAGAAGCAGCATCATCCAGCTAATCGATAGCAGTCTCTCGGCAAAGAAAATTGCCAAACTGCATCTTTGAGGCCATGACAGCTGGAACAATATGAAATGAAGTCCGTCCATTCCAAAACCAAGAGCTGGACGTCCAGGCAAAATATCAGAGTCAACAAGTTGGTTCATCACAAGGTCTATCAGTTCTGACGTGACAGTTACGATAGTGGAGGTGACTGTAAGCTTCATAAGAGTGAGATCACAGATGCCCATGCAAGCACCAAGCAACATGCATTAGACAAGTCTGGAATGAGGCCCCGAAAAAAGGTGAAGAAGCCTCAATTTAATCTCGTCATAAGAAGCTTTTTCTCGAGTTTGCAAAAAAGTACGAAAAATGGAAGGTTAGAAACAGGTGATTTGTAATGATGAGATGAAAGTCAATAGAACGGGCTATGATGGGATCAAATATGTTTGGAAGAATCAAGGGAAAAGGGGGCTAATGGATCGAGAAATTGAAGGAACTGTCAAGTTCTGTGGGGGAAGCCTGATGACGTGGGGTTGTTTCACAGCCAAAGATGTTGGATACTTGACCAGGATCGATGGTGATCTCAGTGCTGATCTATATGTGAGTGTCCTACAAGATGAGTTACTTCATATACTCGAGTACTATGGGTATGAAATGGACGACATAATTTTCCAGCAGGAAAATGACCTGAAGCATACATCAAGGTTGGAGAAGGAATGGTTCAATGACAATGAAGTAGAGTTGCTGGATTGGCCTCCACAGTCCTCAGACCTCAACCCAATCGAACACTTGTGGGTAGAGTTTAAGAAAAAGCTGTATTCTTACCTAGGTCCAGTATGCACCAACATTGGGAAGGTGTAGAAAAGACTGGAGATCAGATTTTGGTCAAGACATGCTTGAATCTGATCAAGGGCATACCTAGAAGGATTCAGGCAGTATTGAAAGCCAGAGGTGGATTTAACAAATACTAACAAAATAATAAAAATTAACATTTTAATTTTTTAGTTCTGCAGAACTTAGCAGATGCTAAATAGTTGCAAGTCAAATTTATATATCAGATAGATACGATGATTGTCTATAAAATGATGGTAGTCTCAAGTTCAGAGCTGTAGTGGATGGTAAGATATGGAGCCTGAAAGTCATAAGTTCAAAACATTGTTACCATATTGCTTGTCAGTGTATGTTCTACCTAAAGAGCTTGATTATTGTATCATAAGGTAATAAAAAGCCTGATGTTACCATTTTACTACAGTAAAGTTATCACTCAAACATGTGCCATGTATGAAGGAGTCGGAGTTGAAGTCGGAGCTTTGGTTTACCAACTCCACAGCCCCGGTTGTATTATGCAAAAAGTGAAACATACAATAGCACATAATACCAGGCTGCAACAACTTCAAAGACTGAGATCCAACAACATGAGTAGCACACCAGCACTACCTGTCCACGCCAAGCATAGGACAGAAAAAAACACACTGCATGCTAGTCTTCTAGCTGTTTATAGGATTAGCACCTAGTTAATTAGCTGATTGATATTTTTGTCTTGATTAAAAATTAAATCTGTCCTACAGTTCGTAGGGGCAGAAATACCCAAGTGGTTGTGTTTCTGGTGGGGCATAAGGTAAGGGATTATAAAACTATTAATAATAAATTCAACATGGAGTTTAGTAAAAGATGATGGTTGTTCCCAGTCACTGTTTGTAAAAAGTATTAAAAAAATGGGAAGGTTATAAAAGTAACACATATGGGTAGACCAAAATGTAGCGTAAGGAAAAAAACTTTAAGCTGTATGTAAATGGGCAAAAACAGGAGTCAATTTGTGTAACAGAACTGTTAAAAGGCAACTAACTAAAATAGATTTACATTTAGAAAAGTCAAATAAAAATTTAAACTTTTTTTCTGGTGCCATTCTAACAAAGCATATTAGGATGACTGCCTGAAGAAAATGTATGTTATAATAAAGCAAAGCTAGCACGTTGACTCACTGTCATAGCTACCAAGCAGTCCAGATCTCATTCTGATTAAGAAAATTTGGTAACCATGCAACCCATTACGACACTGTATGTCATGTGGTCGGAAAGGGAGTATGGAGCAAGTTGACACCCACCATCTCCAATCTCGGTCATTTAATCATTAAGATGTCATAGTGAAGGCAACTGTTATAGTGTTAAAAAAAACAGTGCACCATTCCACCACCCGGTCAGCTTCATTGTGACACAATTATAGGGTACCAATTGGTTGTCATGGCAGTTAGGGGTCACCATGCCTAAGGTAGAGTCTAGAAGGAGAGCTATTATTGTACACTATTCTGCAACATATTGCTACTCTACTCCCAAAAAGTTAGAGATATTTGGCTTTCGGGTGAAATTTACGGAAAACATAAAATTTTCACACTACATTGATATTTTATCCTTAAAGTAGGCCATTGAAGCCAGAGCATGCAATGTTGATTTTCTCATATCAAACAATTTAATGAAACAAAAGCCAACAACAGTGTAAGTAACATACCATCAAAAAATGTCAATATCTCAATAACATGTCATGTGGCCTTGAGCATCAATTACAGCTTGACAAAGACATCTCATGCTGTTAATAAGTTAAGTTAATGATTGCTGAGGCATGGCATCCCACTATTCTTGAAGGGCGCCCCCCAGGTCATTGAGATTCAGGGGCACAGGGTTACGAGCTTCTTCACGGTGACTCAGCTGATCCCACAGGTTTTTTAGAACATTGTCATCCATGAAGTTGAAATTGGCCTCATGTTGTTTATTCAGAGGCACAATAACTGAATTAATGATGTTATTCCAGTAGTACCATTCACGAAGTGTAGGGCAGTTCTGTATTGACTAGTCACACCTGCCCACACTGTAGTACCATCACCACCACCGGCTTGTCTGGTGACAACAGTCGCTGGTGCATAGTGCTCTCCTTGATGTCTCGGGCATTGCTGGAGGCCATCATTTCTGCTCTAAGTGAATCGGTTTCCATCACTGAACAGCACTGAGGATCAATGGTCCCTTGTTCAGCGTAGATGCTCCCTGGCCCACGCAAGATGATGATACCGGTGCCTTGTGGTGTGGTCAGGTTGCCAGACCACACTGTAGATGGTTACGAATAGTCTGATTTGACACTTGGTTGTCTCTCACCTCCCTTTAGTGTGCCCGGAGTTTTGTGGCATTAATCATCCAGTTCCGAAAGGCATTGTTTACAATGAAGTGGCCATTAGTGTGGGATATAGCCAAAGGACATCCATTTATTTGCCTTTCTCTGACTCTTCCAGTCTCTCTGTATCCCTTTAGCAACCTGTTGATGACACTCTAAGCTCAGTGGCCACTTGCGCCTGAGAGCATCCTGCTTGAAACCTTGCAATGGTAAAGTACTGTTGTAAAGTGTTGTTTTGGTATCATGATGTCAAAATGTGAACAAGATGATAAGGAAGACTGTTTAAATCCCAATTCAAATTGATCCCCTAAATTTATTGGGCAATTCATGGATAAAACACCTGTTGTGCTGTTGTGAATCTTACCATGAAACGCATTGTTAGAAGACAGCAAGTTGTTGGACAACAGTTTGACATGTACATTCTAAAGTTAAGAGATGGTCTCATTTAGTTAACCCCTTAAGCCGAACACCTGAAAAGTAGTTAATGACCAGAACATTTTTTTCGTTTTTGCCTCCTTGCGCTTCAACAGTTGTAACTTTTTTATTTTTTCAATGATGCAGTTGTATGAGGCCTTGTTTTATTCGAGACAAGTTGTACTTTATGGGGGAATAGATTAAATTCGCTTATAAGTAATTGCAGAATTTTTTTTTTTTTTACACCATTCACATTTCACACTTAATAACTTGTTAGTTTAATTCTACAGGTTATTACAGTCGTGTGGATACCTAATATGTGTAGGTTTTTTTTGTGTGTGTAGTATATGCACAATTATTTTTTACTAAATATTTATTTGTATTTTATTATTTATTTTTTATTTATTTATTTTTTACACTTTTTTTTTTTTACTTTTTTAAATCCCCTGAAAGGAGAACTGTTTTACAATTTATTTTTTTTTAACACTTAGTAATGTATTAGCATATTCATATATGCTAATACATTCTAATCTGTGTCACTTTGACACAGGCAGTGATCTGGACAGCACACAGTGTGTCCTGGTCACTGGCTTCTTATACAGACAGATCTGGGGCCACTCTAGGTCCCCAGGGCTGACTGTGCAGCTGTTCCCCGAGCTCTGTCGGGTGACCGGGTGTTCCGATCACCCGACAGAGCAGGGGAAACCCGTTGAGTGCGCTGCGGTAACACACCGCCGCAATCAAAGGGTTAAAGCACCGGGATGTGGAGGTTTCCCCCGCTGCCGGGTGCTTGCAGGAGATGCTCTGGGATCAGGGCTGTGTAGTACAGCCCTGATCCCAGCGCAGCTGCAGCGCCCAGGCGCCGCAAACTCCGGTGTTTGCAGCGACGTCGCTGCAGACGAACGACCCGCACCAGCCGACGTCTAAAGTCGGCGAGCGGTCGTTAAGGAGTTAATTTAAAAAAACATTTTCAAGAAATTTTATGTTTATTCGGAAATTTCAACCACAAGCCAAATATCCTTAACTTTTTGGGAATATTTTATGTTGTATTTCTATTACAATAGCATACAAGTGATTGCGGCCCTTAATGGACAAGTACCCCAGGTCAAGTACCCGAGGGGCCTTAAATTGAACCTGTTAGGTGATTTATGCTACCCTATCTTAGAGCAGGATTTGATAGAACAGAGAGGAGGTGAGCTCTGTGATATAATGTATAGGTTTATATGATTTGGAGCAGGATTTCAGAATAAAAAAGCAGAGTACATTCAGACTGGACTCCTTAAAGGGGTATTCAAGGCCCTAAGAATGAGAATGCTCATTTGAGTAAAAATAGAAGCTAAGACTAATACTTACCTCCTGGACGCTCTTGTTCACTCCCAGTGGCCGGTCTGTACTATTAGGAAGTAAGCAGTGAGCGTTCATTGTTCAAGTGACAGGTGCAGCCAATCACAGGTCATAATGTCACATGCACGTGACCTCTGTGGCCTGCAACTGAAGCTGTCACATGACTCAAGACCAGCTGACTGCTTCAGTGAGGATGAACGCACCGGCCGCCAGGAGTGAACGAGGGTATTCAGGAGGTAAGTATGAGTCTTAGCTTCTATTTTTACTTATACCCCGATAGACAAACGAGCAATCTTAGGGCCAGTAACATCCCTTTGAGTAACAGTAGGAGTCCTGCTTACCCTGCCCACATACAGTGATACATACAGTGATTGTCCTGCATAAATGTATTTATATGGAGCAAATTGTTAATCACTAAATGAATGCGGGGTCAGCAGTACTTCCAGTTTCACTTTCACAGATTTTCTTTCTGCTCAGAAATTCAGCATTAAATCATATAAACCTATATAGAAAAACAAAAAGGCTCACTTACATGGGCTGTAACGAATTAGTCCTGGAGAGACACGTGGCTGCAATACCGCTCCGAGCTGACCGCCGGCCTGGCGGAAATGAAGCAAAGAAAGGGCGGAAGTCCGGGTATCCCGAGCGACACAAAAATGCCGCTGAGAACCACTGAAAGATCCGGAAGCAGGTAGCAGTAAAAGCAGACATTTATTGTAAACAAAAAGTAAAAATGCACATTGGCAACAAACCCCCATGGCTAACGAAAAACACAGACGCGTTTCGGGCGGCAGACGCCCTTGCTCACTGTGATATTGGCTGTGTATGTGCAATTAATTTAAAACACATTAAGACCAATCATATTGCACGGCTAGATCACATGATCGCACATATCAATTAGTAACACATAGTCAATGGAAAATAGAAAAGCATATACAAATATAATATTTCTAGCATATAGTATGTATAGTATGGCCAAAGACCTGTTAATAAACATTTTATTAGTATATGTACAACATGTCTGTACGATAATTTAATCCTTCAGGTCTTCTTGTACCTAATTTTAAAATCCAGTATGCCTCTCTTTGTCTAATGATTTTAGCCCAATTGCCACCTCTGTAAGGGAGTTGTATTTGCTCTATAGCATAGAACCTAAAGCTTGCTAGATTGCCATTATGGCATTCCAAAAAATGTTTTGCGGCACCTGACATTTGGCTTTTTTGTTTTTTTTATGCTATAAATGTGTTCTCCTATCCGAGTTTTGATTTTTTCGAGTGGTGCTTCCCACATATTTCTTTTTGCAACTGATGCATTCTATAATGTATATGCAATGATGGCCATTACAGTTGATAAACTGTCTGATTTCATATTTATGTAGATTATCATTGTCTGTAAATTCTTGTGTTTTTATGGCCATCTTACAGCAATTGCATCGTGATCCCACACATTTAAAGAATCCCTTTTGGGAAAGCCAAACTTTAGATGTTATGTTTGTTTTATTGGTATACACACTAGGGGAAATGATATTTCCTATTGTTTTACCCCTTTTTGGGGTTATTTTAACCCCATCTTCCAGGATTTCTGCCAAAGTACTGTCCTGTCTAAGGATGTTAAGATTCCTTTGAAAGATAGATTTGATTTGTTTGAAGTTGTTACTGTACTTAGTAGTAAACACAATTTTACTTTCTTTTGCTACTCGTTCTTTTTTGTTACTTTTACTTAACAGTTGTTGCTGCGTCAGTGTTTACTTTATTTTTCCCTTTTTGTATATCTCTCTTTTGATAACCTCTTTGTGCCAGTCTTTCCTCAATTGTTTTTTCAACCTGTTTATAGTCATTGTTCACTGTATAAATTCTTCTAGCCCTAATTAGTTCTCCATATGGTATTGCCCTAATGGTGCTGTTGGCATGGCAACTATTGGCTTTTAAAACCGTATTTCCAGAATTTGGTTTACGATATAAAGTGGTAACTATCTTGCCTGTTTGTGTGTCTCCCTGAAGATAAATATCTAGAAAGGGGACGCCTTTTTTATCCCATGCACCTATAAAACGTAAGTTATAAGGGTTACTGGTAATATAATCCAAAAAAGGCTGTATGAGCGCTACATCGCGACCCCAAATGATCAGGAGGTCGTCGATGTAGCGCCCATACCACATGATGCAATCAACATTTGGATTATTGGCGCTATAGATAGCCTGGTGCTCCCACCAAGCCATTGTGATATTGGCTAGGGATGGCGAAAAAGTAGCTCCCATAGGAGCACCAAGCAGCTGTACATAGTAGGATTGTTCAAACTTACAGAAATTACTCTTAAGTAAGTATTCTATGGCCATAAGTATAAATTCCTGAAGATTGTTATCACATAGATCATATTGTCTAAGAAAAAAGCTCACGGCTAAGAGTGCAATTTCATGGGGTATGCTTGAATATAAACTTGTTACATCACAGGTAATCCAGGTGAAATCTTTGTCCCAAGACTTACCTGTGAGATTTTGTAAGATGGATGTCGTATCTTTTATGTACCCTGGTATACTCTGAACAATAGGTTGCAGATATTTATCAACCCAATTGCTGAGACACTCGTTCAAGGAATCATTGCCCGATATTATGGGGCGCAGCCCCGGAGGAAACACATTCTTGTGCACCTTTGGGATGCCATAGAAAATTGGGACCATGGGGTCATCTATTAGTAGATATTTATTTTGTCTCTCATTAAGTACCCCCATACTGGTACCTTCTACAAGCAATTTCTCTAGCCTGTCCCTAAAAAATTTGCTTGGATTTTCATGCACTTTGCGATATGTAGTTTTATCTTTGAGGATCTCATAAACCTGTTTCGTATAGAGACCGGCGTCCATCACGACTACCGCCCCCCCTTTATCAGCTCGCTTAATGACTAAATTATGCATGTTTTTCAATTCATTTATAGCCTTCAATTGTGACCAAGTGAGATTGCCAGTTTTTTTGTTTTTTCTATTTTTGCTGCGCTTCTCATTATTTTTATTATAGAGCGCAACAAGGTCACGTTCCATTAGATTCTGGAAGGCTTCTAGTGCTGGTACTCTGGCTTGAATGGGATAAAATTTGTGGTTGGGCATGTCGTGATGGACACCGGGCTCCAAAGATTTTTCAGCTTCTGTGCCAGTATCTGTCTGCATCTAATTCCTGCAAAAGCTTTAATGTAAGTTGTTCTTTAAAATATAGGCTTTCAAATTCGTTTAATATGTCTTGGGCTACAGGGGCTGTTTTATCTTTTTGTACATCCTGATTGAAAAAATATTTTTTAACAGTAAGGAATCTGACAAATTTATTCACATCCATGATTGTATCTAACAATTGAAAATCATATGTCGGTGCAAAGTTCAAACCTTGGCTCAAAACCTCCAGTTGGGATAATGTCAATATCGTTGAAGTAAGGATGACTACTTGTGTTTCATCCTCTATTTTCTGTATACTTGTTTGTTTAGTGCCGCTGTTCTATTGGACTTCCACGGTATTATATCGTCCGTCCATTCTTCTTTTTCCTTGCCCGTTTTTTGCCTGTTCTCTGATCCTGGGAGTATATATTACAGAGCTCAACTTCTTTTCCGCTAACACATCCTACCCTCAAATGGGATAGTTTTGTCATTTTGTTAATTGCTAATTTGTTAATTAAAATCATATAAAAAGGGTAAACATAATTGGTATTGCCACTTCCGTAAAAGTCCAATTCATTAAAATAAAACATTATTCCACACAGTGAATGTTGTTGAGAAAAATAAACAACACCAAAACTGTATTTGTTTGGTCACTTTGCCTCTTAAAAAAAAGTGATCAAAATTATTATTGTTCTTAGAAAATAGCTGCACATGGCAAATGTTAAAAATAAAAAAAGTTTTTTTTAAATCTTTTAAACGTTGTAAGAATTAACAAAAGCTTTACAAGTTTAGTATCATTATTGTACCAACCTGCAGAATAAAGATGACGTCATCATAAAGATGCTTCAGTTATGTTTTTTTACTGTTCCACTGCACAAAGAATATGTTTTTGGCTTCTCTGAACATTATATGGTATGCATATTGTACCATTAACCCTTTCAGCACCAGTCCTGAAAAGGCCTTAATGGCCAGTTAAATTTTCCAAACACACAAGAATAACATATAAACCAAGGGAGCAACAGTGTCCCTACATGCTTCCATGAATAGTAAACGAGAGAGCATTTTACATCAGGGAATATAAGAAATATATTGACATTGAGACCAGAGTTAAACAGTAATAACGGCTGTAGCATCTCAAACCGCATGTATCAGTAAAGGGATAGTCCTCCGTCCTCATCTTGGACTCGCAGCTGGAGCATCTGGCAGGAATTAAGGGGGACATGTATGAAAACTGTCTTGGTCTAAGACTTTCTTTGTTGCCCATAGCAACCAATCAGAGCGCCCCTTTCATTCTTTCAGAGCACTATATGAAATTTAAGGGGAACTCTGATAGATTGCTATGGACAACAAAGAAAGTCTTAGACCAAGACAGTTTTCATACATGTGGCCCTAAGTGTCCAGGTCTTGCCGTCAACATGCCGTTGTCGCCAAGACTGGGGCAGCACCTCAAATGTTATTTTGTATCTACTATTGTTACAGTGGCATCGTCCATGAAGTGCCATAGCCATTTGTTCTAGGACATATATTATGTTCAGAGTTGAGATATGAGGCCACCAGCCCCCTCAATGGATTGTAGGGGCCAGTATAGTCAATCTGCTGCGGCTTACATTGGTCTCAAGCAGTCAATCAGGATTGGAAGTAATGCAAAGAAAAAAACAGTTTAACAAGGGAACATGACAGCCTTCAACATGGTGAGAACATGTTTCCTTCCCTTTCAATTGGCACGGACCCTAGGGTCCCAAGAATTCAGCCTCTTATTAAAGCTCTCAAACAGTATTAAAAAAGAAGACACCAAGAAAAAACAGACCGGGAGTGAGACGGACAGACAAGGGATGCTGGGGTAACATCTACAAGGCAGACAACAGTACCCTGGAGTGTATGAAGCAGGACAAGTCTTCAGGACAAGCTGATTACAGATCGATATGCACAAGTCTCCATTGTCAAGGAATCAGTGGAGTTCCTGCTAGTTGATTCTCTAGGTACCAGGTAGTAAGGCCAAAACAATGTTTTAGTTTGACTTGTATGTGGATGGGAGAATAGCAATAAAGGATTTCCACACCCAAAAAAATAGTTTTGCCTTCCTTTCTTTTTGGGTCGCCGTCTCCACCCAGCCCATATGAAAGACGTGGGATAACTTATCTAGAAATAGTCATATGGTTGGTGGGTTGGGCTGTAACCAGTGGTGTAAGATTGTCTTTCTAGCAGCTGCAGAGACGTAGAACCAAAGTTTTTTTGGATGTTGTGGGTGTGTGTTTATAGTCTGGCGGGAGGATGCCAAAAATTCCCCAAGATGCATTATTTGGGCAAGAGGGCAGTAAATGGGTGGTCACAAAAGTTTTAATTTGTAGCCAAAATTGTTGGATTTGTGGGCAGGACCATAGGCAGTGGTATAAATTTGCATGTGGGCTACCACATTTTAAACAAGCGTGGTTCCTTGGATGACTTATCGCAACCCCCCGTTCTGGTGACACCTGTGCTCTACACTCACCGGCCACTTTATTAGGTACACCTGTCCAACTGCTCGTTAACACTTAATTTCTAATCAGCCAATCACATGGCGGCAACTCAGTGCATTTAGGCATGTAGACATGGTCAAGACAATCTCCTGCAGTTCAAACCGAGCATCAGTATGGGAAAGACAGGTGATTTGAATGCCTTTGAACGTGGCATGGTTGTTGGTGCCAGAAGGGCTGGTCTGAGTATTTCAGAAACTGCTGATCTCCTGGGATTTTCACGCACAACCATCTCTAGGGTTTACAGAGAATGGTCCGAAAAAGAAAAAACATCCAGTGAGCGGCAGTCCTGTGGGCGGAAATGCCTTGTTGATGCCAGAGGTCAAAGGAGAATGGGCAGACTGGTTCGAGCTGATAGAAAGGCAACAGTGACTCAAATAGCCACCCGTTACAACCAAGGTAGGCAGAACAGCATCTCTGAACGCACAAGTACGGCGAACTTTGAGGCAGATGGGCTACAGCAGCAGAAGACCACACCGGGTGCCACTCCTTTCAGCTAAGAACAGGAAACTGAGGCTCCAATTTGCCCAAGCTCATCGAAATTGGACAGTAGAAGATTGGAAAAACGTTGCCTGGTCTGATGAGTCTCGATTTCTGCTGCGACATTCGGATGGTAGGGTCGGAATTTGGCGTCAACAACATGAAAGCATGGATCCATCCTGCCTTGTAATCAACGGTTCAGGCTGGTGGTGGTGGTGTCATGGTGTGGGGAATATTTTCTTGGCACTCTTTGGGCCCCTTGGTACCAATTGAGCATCGTTGCAACACCTTGTTGAATCTATGCCACGAAGAATTGAGGCAGTTCTGAAGGCAAAAGGGGGTCCAACCCGTTACTAGCATGGTGTACCTAATAAAGTGGCCGGTGAGTGTATGTGCTATATTAGAGGACATTTCAAAATATGTCATTGATGGGAGATATTGTGCTGCTTGCTTCAGTGACATTATGATATCATCCGGGGCGATGGAGGGTAGATCCTTGATCCAGTTACTCAGCCCAGTATTTTTTTCGAGTAGTCTATTGGAGAGCGTAATAGTTGGTAAAAGCGTGTGATTAGGCTTTGGAGCCTTGTGAGTCGCTTGTGATGCAGAGAAATGGTCTGTCCAATCCTTCTCACCTAGTTGCTTTAAGACTTTTTGTACATAGCTACATACTTGTAGGTAGTAAAATGGGCTACCTGTTATTCCTACATATTTACATTTTGCTTCATTGAAGGTCAGGGGTCTTCTTCTCTGTGTGTCCACCAGTGAGGCAATATTTTGGATTCCCGTTAAATACCATTTTTTTAATTGATTATGGGGTTTCCTCTCTTGGAAATGTGGGCTGGTTTTAAATGAAAGGAGGAGGGAGTAGTTGAGACGGAGATGGAGAATATGTCTTGTTTTGGTCCACGTACGCCATGTAGACATGATCAGCGGATTATGTCTCACATGTGCGGGTATTTCCGGGTATGGTAAGTGTAAAAGATTGATTAGTGAGATATCTGGCGCGAATTGGGCATCCAAGGTGGTGTCTGCGTAGAAGGAGGAATTTGTCAGCCAGTCACCCACCATTCGCAATTGGGCTGCTAGATTATATAAATGAATTTGTGGGAAATTAATCCCCCCGTGGGTTTGATGTTGGCTAAGGATAAGAAGACTGGTTCTTGGCCTACGTCTGTTCCATATGAATTTCCGGAACATGGATTCCAATCATTTTAATTCTTTGGGCCTAGCATAGATCGGTAGTGATTGTAATAGATATAATAATCTGGGAAAAATAGACATTTTGATCAGGTTGGCCCTTCCCAGTGGGGATAAGGTCAGATTTCCCCAGGTGGATAAGGTCGTCTCTGTTCATCTTATATATGAGGTTAAGTTGTATTTGGAGATCAGATTACAGTGTTTGGGAATTTGGACCCCTAGATAGTTTAAGGAGTTGGTCTGCCAACGGAATGGAAAGGTTGATGACGAACTTGGGACAGAAGGTCCCTTCAAGATTAATTCTGACTGGGTCTCATTAATCCTGAAGCCCGCCAGGGAGCCATATTATGTAGGTATGTCCTCCAAGACCATCCCCAAATATCTCTGAGGGTGAGAGATGTAGAGCAAAACATAATCCGCAAATGCAGAGCTCTTGAAATGTCTTTTCCCTATCCGTATACCCTCGAATGGGGTGACCATCTCCAGATGTCATAGCAAAGGGTCCATTGGTAGGTTGAAGAGGAGAGTGGAAAGGGGACATCCCTGCCTTGTGCCTCTTTGTATAGTAATGGGTGTTGGTGGGAGATTAATGAGTGCCAGAGAGGTGCTTATACCGTTCTCAAGCTGCAGGACCTGGACGCGCGGACCGTGCAGAGGTGAGTAGGTTTTTTTATTTTATTTTTATTAGGTAAGGGTGGGCATATCACTGGCTACAGGGGGCATAGTATGTGGCTACAGGGGGGCATATCACTGGCTACAGAGGGGTATATCACTGGCTACAGGGGGCATATCACTGGCTACAGGGGGTCATATCACTGGCTACAGGGGGGCATATCACTGGCTACAGGGGGCATATCACTGGCTACAGAGGGCATATCACTGGCTACAGGGGGCATATTACTGGCTACAGATGGGCATATCTTTGGCTACAGGGGGCATATTATGTGGCTATGGGGGCATATTATGTGGCTAAGGGGGGCATATAACTGGCTAGAGGGGGCATATTACTGGCTACAGAGGGGCATATCACTGGCTACATAGGGGCATATCACTGGCTACAGAGGGGCATATCACTGGATACAGGGGGCATATCACTGGCTACAGGGGGCATATCACTGTCTACAGGGGCATATCACTGGCTACAGAGGGGCATATCCCCGGGCTACAGAGGGGCAAATCACTGGCTACAGGGGGGCATATCACTGGCTACAGAGGGGCATATCACTGGCTACAGGGGGCATATCACTGGCTACAGGGGGGCATATTACTGGCTACAGAGGGGCATATCACTGGCTACAGAGGGGCATATCACTGGCTACAGGGGGTATATCACTGGCTACAGAGGGGCATATCACTGGCTACAGAGGGGCATATCACTGGCTACAGGGGGCATATCACGGGCTACAGGGGGGCATATCACTGGCTACAGAGGGGCATATATTTGGCTACAGAGGGCATATTACGTGGCTATGGGGGCATATTATGTGGCTAAGGGGGCATATTACTGGCTAAAGGGAGCATATTAC
The DNA here is from genome assembly GCA_025379985.1 of Phyllomedusa bahiana. Lineage (NCBI taxonomy): Eukaryota > Metazoa > Chordata > Amphibia > Anura > Hylidae > Phyllomedusa > Phyllomedusa bahiana. Next base: position 29,104 of record JAODAL010021106.1, on the reverse strand, counting down.
TGGCTACAGGGGGCATATCACTGGCTACAGCGGGGCATATCTTTGGCTACAGGGGGCATATTATGTGGCTATGGGGGCATATTATGTGGCTAAGGGGGCATATTACTGGCTACACGGGGGAATATCACTGGCTACAGAGGGGCATATCACTGGCTACAGGGGGGCATATCACTGGCTACAAGGGGCATATCACTGGCTACAGAGGGGCATATCTATGGCTACAGAGGGGCATATCACTGGCTACAGAGAGGCATATCACTGGCTACAGGGGGCATATCACTGGCTACAGAGGGGCGTATCACTGGCTACAGGGGGCGTATCACTGGCTACAGGGGGGCATATCACTGGCTACAGGGGGGGCATATCACTGGCTACAGGGGGCATATTATGTGGCTATGAGGGCATATTAGGTGGCTAAGGGGGCATATTACTGGCTAAAGGGGGCATATTACTGGCTAAGGGGGGGCATATTACCTGCTAAGGGGGACAGAAACCTAGCTACAGAGGGCAGTAACCTGGCTACAGGGGGCTAATAACCTGACTACAAGGAGCATATTACTGGCTACAGGGGGCATATTACTGCCTAAAGGGGGCAGTAACCTAGCTACAGAGGGCAGTAACCTGGCTAGAGGGGGCAGCAACCTGGCTAAAGGGGGCTACAACCTGGCTAAAGGGAGCTACTACCTGGCTATAGGGGGCAAATATTTAACTACAAGGGGGTAATTATTACCATTTGGGGCACTATAGATGGGGATTTTGTATAGAGATAGGAAATTGTAGAGAAATGCTGATAAAATGAGGAGTCTAAGATGTGTGTTTTGTAAATTTTTCAGTGAAGAGTTGTGGATGGTAGAAGTCATCATGGCGTCTGGGACAAATGGAGAAGAAGAAGGGAAATAGAACAACTCTTCAGAGGCGTCTCCTGTAAGTCCGTAAATGTAACTGCAGTGTAATCACTTATATTTCTCCTAAGCCTACATACAAAGGTTTTTCTCTGTAAAAATACATCCGCAGTTCACAATGAAACGCAAAAAATTCCGTGTGCACCCAGCCCTACTCAGAAAAACTTAAGGGCCCGAGCCCCGGATGTTTTGGGACCCTAGCAACGCCCCTGACACGGAGTAGAAATGGGTCCAGCATGGTATGGAGATGGTCAGCCAATATCTTAGTTAGTATCTTATAATCTTGATTTAATAGGGCTATTAGCCAGTAAGAGCCAGAGTTTGTGGGGTCCCTGCCGAGCTTCAGGATCAGTATCATCTCCGAGGCGTAAAACTCCGCCGAGTGGGCATTTCCTCTATATAGGTAGTTTATTAAGTTAGCTCGTTAAGAGGGTAACCATGTCCTGTTTCAGGATTTTATAATATTCGGCCAGGAGGCCGTCTGGCCTTGGTGTCTTGCTTGCTGGGAGGTATTGAATGGTATGGCATACCTGAGCTTCTGTGAGCTCAGAGTCCAGGTATTCTCGCTTCAGAGTTTAATTTCGGCAGCCGTAACCCCTGTAGGAAGGACCAGATTTTTTGGGAGTTATATCGATGGGCTTTAGTGAAGTGTTGGGTGAGAATGTTTTGTATTTCTCGTGGGCTATTGGTTGTTAGGACATATATGGATTTGTGCCAGGATATGACTTGTATGTTTTAGCTAGCAAAGACCCTACTTTGTTTCCCCAGCAGAAAAAAATATTTTTAATAGCCTCTATCCCCCACTTAGCCTGTCTCTGTATATAAGTTTCCATAAGGGACTTTGTGGAGAGATACTTTTCTTTGTTTACACTCGTGAGAGAAGCTTTGTATGCCCTATGTGCTGCCATTAAATCCTCGTTTAGCAGATTAAATTTCTTCTTGCTTTCCCTGTTTTTGTGTCTGAGGTAGGAAATGATGTGTCACCTCAACACCGCTTTGAATGCTGTCCAGAAGAGGGAGGGATCTGAAGTATGTTGGATATTAGCATCCAGATAGTCCTGCCATTGGGTCATTAGGTATTGTTTGAAATCTTCCGAGTCTACAAAGTATGTTGGGAAGCACCATTTGCGGTAGCTCTTGGAATCCATCGGGGTTTAGATTTTAATGCTAACTGGGGCATGATCTGATATTATTATATTGCCTATCTCTGCTGCCTCTACCCATGGAAAGGTGTGTGTTGTTAGTAAGAAGTAATATATTCCAGAGTGACTTTCGTGTACTACCGAGTAAAAATTGCTTTAGAGATTCCTTAATTTGTGCCAAGGGCAGAAGATTGGAAAAGTCATTGCATTATTTTTAATAAGTTGACATGATTAATTGGTGTGCATTTCTTCCAAAAAAAAAAAAAAAAACACAGACCGAAGGATAAAGCTAGTCTAGATTGTGCTCAGTAGTCTTTGAGGGAAAACTGTAAAACACATCCACCTTTGCCATTGGTAACCTCAGTTCTTTTACAGAGATGAAGCCTTTATTTACTTTAGGCTCAGAGACATCAATTATGACACATCTTATCCAAGAAGGTTGTCTCGTTCCAGCATTTGGCAGCCGTTTATGCTGGTTGCTAAGCAGAGCTTGTGAAATGGAGGAGTGTTTCTCCTCCCAGCATAGCCTATATATGCTCTCTCTACAGACACGCCCCAAAGTGTGCAGGTGAAGATTTATTCTGTGTGAGCTGGGGGAAGGGAGAGGTTCTCAGCTGTCATTGGAAGTGAAAAGCTAAGTGTAACTCGGTAGTGTATATTTACATTTCTCGCTCTCTACATATTTTGTAACTAGAATGGGTATTAGACATTCAGTCTCTCTCTCTCTATCTCTCACCGTGATATGTCCTGCAGATTATTACATCTCTGATCACAGTCAGTGAATCTCACCCTCTCCCGCACACTCCGTCGCAGCACCTCCGCTTGCAGTCAGTGAATCGCACCCTCCCACACATACTCCATTGCAGCACCTCCACTTGCAGTCAGTGAATCTCTCCCGCCCCGTAGCACCTCCACTTGCAGTCAGTGAATCTCACCCTTCCCCGCAGCACCTCCACTTGCAGTCAGTGAATTGCACACTCTGTCGCACCACCTCTGCTTGCAGTCAGTGAATCTCCCCTCCCCTGTACAACCTCCACTTGCAGTCCGTGACTCTCCCCCGCCCCCCCAGTCCCGCGACTTACAGGTAGGGCATCGCCCCAGCCCCGGCAGCACCTCCACTAGCAATCAGTGAATCTCACTCTCTCCCACAGCACCATCACTTGCAGTCAGTAAATCTTCCCCTCCTGCACACCACCACCTCTTGCAGTCAGGGAATTTCACCCTCCCCGGAAGCACCTCCACTTGCAGTCAGTGAAATCTCCCCCACCCCGTCACCACTCCACTCGCTTGCAGTCAGTGAATCTCACCCTCCCCTCGCGCACCACCACCGCTTGCAGTCAGTGAATCTCACCCTCCCCTGTAGCACTTCCACTTGCAGTCAGGGAATTGCACACTCCATCACAACACTACCGCTTGCAGTCAGTGAATCTTCCCCTACCCAGCACCACCACCGCTTGCAGTCAGAGAATCTCACCCTGCCACGCAGCACCTCTGCTTGCATTCAGTGAATCTCTCTCTCTCCTGTGCATCTCAATACACATATCCCCCTGTGCTGGTCCCTGCATGCCAATACACAATCTTCCTGCGAGTCCCCTCTGCGACCTGGGCGGGACATCTAAGACGCTTTCCCCTCCTGTAAACAAACACTGTTGCTAAGCACAAGAAAATCACAGCCCGTTTCTCATAAAACCATAGCACTTTGCTTAAATGTAACCAAATGGACGGAAATCATGCAATAGATTTTTGGTCCCCACATTTTCAGCTATGATCTTTGTAGTGAGACAACCCCTTTAATTTTTTTTAACAATCTTCCCTTTCCTTCTCATCCAGATTTTTCTCCATTTGCTAACATATGGATGATACATATGGTAATCCAATGATTAGGACTAAACTCTCATGGTGATTGGTTAAAAAGTTAATAAAAATATTCTTTTTTAAACTGTGTAGGGAAAGCTCATGAATGGACACTTTATCCCCATAGCGCACCAGGAAGTACTGGTACATCTTGGCAGCACTAAGAAATTATGGAGCGGGCTCACACACTGAGTCCGCTACATAACATGATGGGTGCTCGCTGTTAGATAAAGCCAGCACCTGACCCTAGCAGCCGGGATTGGAGATAACTAAACACAACCACTGCGTCTTAATGACTAGTATATATGGCCCAGGTCCATTGTGTCCTCTGGCCCCCTAATGAAGGCCACCATAGCTGCTCTGTTTAAACTCCTATTATACATAAGGTGTAGTAGGAGAGGAATTAAATAACTGTATGCTGCAGCATATAGCATGCACAATCAAGGGATTGCATGTTCAAGTCCCCCAGGGACTAAATATTACTGTACAAAAATAAAACTCAAAGTTTTTAACCCCTTCCCGACATTAGACGTACCTGTACGTCCTAGTGTGAAGTGACTCAAGTGGAGACCGCACGATCACAGCATAGGACCAGCTGCATATTACAGCTTGCCCTATGCTGCACCGCCCGCAGCAGGAGTGAACTTCGACCGTGAGTGATTAACCCCTTAGCTTCCGCGATCAATTGCTGTCGCTGCAGCTAACGGAAAGACAGATGTGGAAGCTTCACTTTGTTCCCATCGGAGTTCCCGCAGCACGATTGTGGTCTCCGATGGCTTCCCTGACAACCCAGAAGCTTAGTGATGTCACTATGGGCATGGCCGGACATAGTGATTGACAGGTGCCATGGGACGCAGCGGAGCTGTCTTAACAACAGAATTATGGGCCCCTGGGCAGAGCACTGCAGTGGGCCCTGCCAAATACATGACATCACACTTGGCCATGCCACAAGCCCTCCCCCTCCCCCAAGTACACCTATAATATCATACCACTTTTGTCTGGACACTGGCAGCCTGCAGCCTACAAGACTATTTGACAGGACAAAGGAGCCTTTAGCTCCCTTTTCCACAATGGTTTTTAACTGTTTGCACATTCTAAAAATACACAAACTGTTAAATAAGCAAAGCCAACCAAGTGATCCAAGGTATGTTTCTTGTATACCTGGGAAATACATACACCACTTGGGGACCCTACACTTGTGGGGCCCCAGGGCAACTGCCTAGTGTGCCCAATGGAAAAGATGGCCCTGGGAAGCAGTACTGCTGTGTACTGCTCTCTATTGTAACAGTAGTCTGAAGGACACTGATACTAGTCCCCTATGGGAAAGTAAAAAAAAACAGTAAAAAAGTACAAAAAAAAAAGTAAAACGTACAAACAACCATATGGGAACACGTACACAAAAAAATAAAATAACAACATGTACAACCGCACGTTTCACGCCTTTACAAAGTGCAAATCGACACACCCAAAAAAGATCAAAATAAATAGAGTAAGCATATTTGGTATCACCGCGTGCGTAACAACCTATCCTATAAATCTGTCATGATATTGAACCCATACAGTGAACAACGTAACCCCCCCCTCCAAAAAAAAACAAACAATCATGGCATTGGGATTTTCATCCATCCTGCAGAACATAAAATGGAATAAAAAGCGATCATAAACTCATATACATGACAAAGTGGTACCAATAAAAGTATGAGTTCATCCGGCAAAAAAAGAAAATCCATATCTGGAAAAATAAAAAAAGTTATTGCTATCAGAAGATATTGATGTATAAATATTGTTTTACACAATAAAAACACTTTTTTTTTAAGAGCTTCAACATAGAAAACCTATATTAATTGGGTAGCACCATAATCATATCAACCCACAGAGTAAAACTTACTTATCACGTATACCTCACGTGTAGTGCTGTTAAAAATAAAAACAAAAAGCACTACTAGGATTGCAGTATTTTCCTTATCCTGCGTTCCAAAAAACAGATATAAAAGCGATCAAAAAGCTTTGTCCCCCGAAATAATACCAATAAAAACATCAACTAATCCTACAAGAAACAAGCCCTTACACAGCTCTGTACACAGAAAAATAAAAAAAAGTTACGGCTCTCAGACTATGGCGATGCAAAAACATGTTTTCCCTTTGAATAAAAGTATTTTTATTGTGTAAAAGCAGTAAAATATAATAAAATATACAAATAAGGGTCTCGCTTAGTAATCGTAACAATAAAAAACTGCTGAATAAAGCCTAGTCAATGTCATTTATACTGCACCAGTTGACCACTGTAAAAAAATAGAAAAATAAAAAACATACCGAGTAATGCAAGTATTTTCTTCAAACATCCTTTAAATAAAAAGTGATCAAAAAGCATCAGTAGTGAACCCCAAAATGTTGTACCAATAAAAACATCAACTCACCCTGCAAGAAAACAAGCCCTTAGTTAGCGCCATATAAAGAAAAATAAAAAAGTTATGGCTATGAGATTATAGAGACATAAAAACTAAAAATTTTTTATAAATGCATTTCTATTATGCAATAGTAATAAACTATGTAAAATTTATATCATTGTAATTGTACCGACCTGCATAGTAAAGTTATTCTATCATTTATACCTTCCGGTGAATACTGTAAAAATGAAGACCCCCAAAAAACAATGGGGGGTTATTTTTATTTGAATAACTGTGGTTGTTTGATCCTCCCATTTTCAATGTCCCAATGCTGTAAAAAAACTATGTGAACAACTGTGCGCCAAAAATGCACAATACAACCCCTAGAATGAATTAACCGGTGAGGGTGTTGAGACCAAGCTGGGGTGACTTCTGGAAGGTGTCACCTGTTCTGGTACTTTGGAGGCTTTGTAAATGTGACATGGTCCCACCAAAGGGGTTGTATGGACAAAAAGTTATTACTAACTTAAAGCACAGTGTGTCACGGGAACACAATCTCTGTATAGGTAAAATTGTCAAAAAGTTATTCTCACATAAAGTGACACATTTCAGATTTTCAAAAATGGGGCTCTCAGGAAGGCCAAAACTGGCTGCGGCAGTAAGGGGTTAAAAATGTAAAGAAATAAAAATAACTGGTAATGGAGCACTTGTAAAAGTCTAACTTAAAAGAATACCGTGTTATTTATCCCTGCACCGGTGGAACACACTGTACTAAAAATATATACATAACGCAGTGATTGAAAAGAATACCCAAATGAATTGTGTTTTTTCAGTTATCATACATCCTGGAAAACATTAAATAAAAAGTGATCAGAAAGTCACATACACTCCAATCTGGTATCAATAAAATTAGTATCTCACCTTACCACAAAAAAAATGAACACCAATGAGCTTCATCTTACACTAGACGATTATCAGTTCGTTTTCTGGTACTATTTCTCGCTATTTATTATTAGCCACTAGGCTGACTATTGCATTACATTGGAAATCTTCAGAAAATCTAAATATCTCTGAGGTCATTAATAGCGTTAACTTTTACTTTAGATGTGAAACCTGTTTAGTGATTCCTCCCCATTTAATAGCCTGCATCAAAAGCAAATGGAAACTATGGACTAAGTCCAAATGTTCTATATAAAGTTCCTTTTTACAACCTCCCTTTAAATGTTCTCCTCCCAACATCCTAGTTGTCAGGTGTGTCTTGTATACTGCTCTCACATGTCTGAGGGAAGTCCATCTCTGGTTTTCTTCAAACTACAGTAATTGTGACCAGATATCGAATTTTGCTCATGGTATTTGTTTGTTTGATTGTTTCTGTCTTTGCTAATTGCTCGCTTGCACTGGAAAATTTCTCTTTCTGTAAAAATTTCTAGAAAAAAATCTCAATAAAAACTTATTGATTTAAAAAATTGGACACAAGAACAAAAAATAGTTTGGACACTAAAGGGTTAAAATATATAGGAAAAGACTCATAGCCAGATACTTTGAAGTACAGAGGGAAGGTCTCATGACTGGACACTCATGTTTAGACATTTCTCATGTAAATATATGGATTTTTCATATTCTCTCATCAGGAGCACAAAGTAAAATTGGGCGTAGGTTATTATGTGACCTCAGGCCAGCCAGTAAACCAAAACTAAGAGTGGAATCCAAAACATGGAAGAGACCTTTGCGCTGTAGATCTCTTATGTGAGCGCATAAATACTGATGCAAAATACGGAAGAAATACATCCATGTAAAAGTGGCCTTTGGCCTGTGTTTTTACCACACAGTTTAACAATAATTTAGGTAAGCATGATACATCGTCTACTCAAATAGGATCATTTTAATTTAGATTGGAAACAGAACAAAATACACACTATTCATTTCACAAGGTAAGTGCTATAGCAATTAATATTCTCTTTTTTTTACCTCTAGGTGTCAGCCTAGGACAGGAGTATAACTGTTGTACACTATAAACCAAATTAAAATATTTCAAACAGTGGTTTTATATTTTTGAAACAAGAAACCCCTTAATCCTGTATCCTTAGAATAGCTCATATGCAGATACAACTCAAAACAGGCAGTCCTCTCAGTTACAATAACACTCAGATACCAATGTTTTCAACATACACATGTCTTTCCTGGTACATTGTACAGCGGGTGACAAAAAGAGCGAAAGCGTCCAGGCGCACCAATTGTGCAATGTTCTTCCACTATAAAAAGAAGAGAAGAGATAGGTCTGTAATTGACTATCATAGGTAGACCCTCCAGCTATGAGAGACAAAATGAGAAACACAAAACCCGTAAAGATTTTATTTGCAATGAATGGGTGAGGAAAATATAAATATTTGGTCGGGAAGAACGCGCGCGCAGAGTGTTCAAGTCAATACTTTTATAATACTTTAATATATCCTTTTTTGCAATGACAGGTGCTGGTCAAGGACGTTTTTTCTGAAGTCTTCACTAAGGTTCTGGAGCTGCGGAGCCGCACTATTTGCTGTGTAGATTTTGCCCATTATCCAGGGAGAATGCCCTGCAGAATCTCCAGTCCAGAGCCGTATACGGGAGTGGGGAGTAAGGGGGCCTATCCGCATGTGGCAAACGTCACGCACGGCACTTTCAAATCGCCTTCTACAGGTTTTCTGCTGGGTTGAGAGAGCGTGGAGACCCTGGCTAGGCTATCTCCAGGACTCGAGAGTCAATGCTTCAGAGTGCGAAGCCACTTCCTTTGTATTGCCGCTTGTCGCGTGAGTTCTTGGGGATCATTGTCATGCTGCCATGTTTCATCTTCGCGCGTGCCCTTAGCCCATTCATTCTTTCATGTACATTTGATCAGTCGTGATGGGCCTGATCCCTTTGCAGAGCGAAACAGGCCACAAAGCATGATGGTTTGCCATCAACCCTGGCTTACAACCTATTATGACACCCTTACTATTTGACTAGGGCGGGCTGTCCCAGCATTTTCTAAGTGTCCAGCAAAGCAAGAAACACAGGCACACCTTCCAGTCGGGTCCTCCAGCACTGTTGTCAGATAAAAAAAATGACATACTGGAAAAATATTAAATATGGAGGTATTAGTTGGTATAGGGTGCCCCAATACACAAGCGTCACAAAGCCTCGTCACGTGCGATGGCTCCTCAATCTCTTGTGAGGTCCCTACACATTACAATTTAACAGAAAAAAACATACAAAAAATGGGACATTACTTACCATATTTTAGGTAAAAAAATGCATTCCAAACATTTCTATTTCGGACCTGAATGCGAAACCCCACAGAGATAAATGGGATTCGTTTTGTAACCTTAAATCCAGTGAAAAACACGCGCGCGAGTGACACGGAATAGGGAAAATCGCAGCAGGTGATGAAAATCACATCAAAATACTTGTTTGGACAACGCAGTTTTTAGGATTCAGGCGCGAGCTGCGCGCGCGCGTGAGCATTTTTGACATGTGGATGTGTGTGTCTGGAGTGAGTGCGCGGTGAGCGCGCGCAGCATGTCAGGTGCTGTGCAGTCATTTCACTGTAACAGGAAAGCAGAGCTGATATGCCAACCAGTGCTGTAGAACTACCCACAATGTGATGAACCAATGAGAGGAATTAGGGAGTGTGATGTCTGGAGAGCTGCCGGAGAGGCGTGAGCAGCGACGCGCGGAGTCAGCACTGGTGAGACAACCTCTTTTAGGACCACTTTGTACTGACATCAATATACCACAAACCAACAGAGAAAATTGCCTACTTGAGAAACAACAGCTTCCACTCCAAACACACAAAACATTCTATTACATGCAGCCAGGTTATACAATACAATTTTATCTGCTCAGACAAAGCAGACCTGAACAAGCATCTACTTGATGGAGGAATGAATTCCTCTGACTGTTCTACAAACCAAAAGTGACGGAAAACCAAGTAAGCAAAGCAGCAGCTATCAAGAGAGATACGTTATTCACACACAAGGAGACCCAAGATGAAGCCCGAGTGTCCCTAGTTGTCACTAAATAACACCACAGTAGATTCTACAAAAGGATTGGCCAGGAACTCCAAACTCTGTGCGACATAGGGACAGGACGAGACTTAAAGGAGTTTCTCCCCTTCAGAGTCTCAGAGACAATACATGAATGAAATACACTGTCACTTGTCTCCATGGTTCAGACTGACTCATTTGCATAAGCTCATGCTTGTACAGCTCTGTGCCTTGCTTGTTGGGGATTTCACGGATGTCTATTTAGAACAGAATAGCTTTCTCAAACTACTAACAGTGGGACCTTCTTATCGTATCCCCAAACACAAAAGCCCTAATTACAGTTCTGTTTATTTTACATAAATCAAGCTTTTTTTGCTGACAGCCGGGACACTCCCAGAACCTGTGTGATATGTCACTCATTTTTATCTTTTTGAACAAACCAGGGGGGGAATTTTTTACAGGTTGGTTACGGGAATGAAATACCCGGGGAGGTCAAAAATTCATTTGTATCTCCTAGGGGAAAAAAAGGGGAACAAAGCAATATATTTATTTTGTGTTCCCTACAATTTGAAAGCTATTCTTTGTAGGGACAACCCCTTTAAAGACATTTTCCCAGTTCTCTCTCCTTTCCTTTTGGCAAACAGCAAACATGCAACGTTTCAGGTCCAAAAACCCCTAAAACCCCTCATCAAACACAGCCCTCACCCAATGCAAAATAGAAAAACTGTGGGCACATCCCATCAATAATTTTGACCCTCCCCAGTCCAGCGAATCAGAATACTTTTTTCCTGCAGACTTCCAATGTGGGTTTCATAATGTGTGTGCAATATCCCCCCACAGGCCTCTATGGGGATTTAAAGGGGACAGGACGACGCGCTGGACCCCACAAAACTTTATTAAAACAGCAAAAAATTCCATCAAAGATTTGGGGGTTGTTTTTTTTGGGGAAACTTAAAAATACAGAGGAATAGGAGTGAATGTGAAAATAATGCAAAAAAAATCAAAATTTGAAATATGGGCTCAATTTCCCATGCGGGCTTCTGTTGCTCGTATGCAAACTGGCATTTATGGGGGCCCCCAAAATTATCCCCTTTTGTTACACCTGACTAGTTTGAAGTTTGTGTTTATTTCCTGACCTGTTATAAATTCCATGCCCTTTTCTGTTTTATTGCATACTGTTTTTTTTATATTTTTTAAGATCATTTGAAGATCACTGTATAGTGTATATATATGACTGTCATTTTTCAGTGTATTATATAACATCATGTCTTATGAAGAGAGCTAATACTCTCGAAAGCATACCATCAAATATATTCAGTCAACCGCTAAAAGGTATTGCCTGATTTTTTCACTCTTCTACTGCTTTTTAAAGGGTTTAAAACCCGGGAAAATATTTTAACTAGCAAAAGGTAGATGCGTTCAACCACATTTTGCGTTTTTTATTTTAACCCCTTTGGGCCAAGGACCACATGTAAAAACTTCTAGGCTTACATTCACTTTCTTGCCCATACAAAAACCCAACCCGTGCCCCTCTTTTATTTCCAAACACTTTATGAAAGAAAGGGGGGGCTCTGATTGGTTTCTATGGGGAACAAAGGAATTTTTGACCTACACAGTTTTTTTACATGTGGGGCCCAAAAGGTTTTTTTTTTTTGTCACATTAGTTTTTTTTCTCCTCGCCTTCCAAAAAAATAACTTTTTTTTTTTCCATCTGGAGACATATGACTTTTATTTTGCAGGGGCAAAATTACTTATTAATGGGTTTATTGACCATACCATGAATATACTGGAAAAACCCCAAAAAAATTAAAATTTTTTCAAAATTCGGAAAAATTTTCTTGCACCATGTTGGGGTGTTTTCTTTTAAGGCGTCGCTCTTTATAATAAACTTCAGGGTTTACACGATTTCACTACCAAAACATAGGATTTTTGCTATGTTTTGGTACGAACACTTTATATATTTTAAATTTGCACCGCAGGTCCATTTTCTACTATCAATAACTTTTTTGTTCTTCCATCTATGGACCTAGGGTGCATTTTTTGCAGACTGAAGTTTAGTTTTTTTGGTACCCTTTTAGGATAGATTCAATACTTTTGATAACGTTTATAAAAATTTTTAGGGGGGGAAATTTTCCAAAAAATTTAAAATTTTTTTTTTCTCTGTTCACGTGGGATTAAATTTTTGTTTTTATTTAAAAGACAAACTTTTAAAACCGGGATACCAATTATGTGTAACTTTTTTTTTTTTTATAAAGTGGCAAAAGCTTGGTGATTTGAACTTTTAATATTTTTTACACTAGGTGGAGTGATCCTTAGGATGCTTTCACACAGTGCGAGTTTTTGGGGGTTTTTGTTTAAATTTTTTTGAATGCACTTTTGTGCTTTAAAAGGCCAGAAATTTAAAAAGCCCTTTATACAACCTTTTTTTTGTTTTAAACAAGGGTAAAAAAAAGGGGGGGGTGGTTTTACCACTTCCTGTTGAGGCGGGAAAATTTCTGCTTCTACATGGAAATACATAACCCTTAAGTTAAGTGCTTCATTTAAAGTGCTTTTTCTTCCCACCCTGTCACTAATCTTCTGAAGGCATCTAAGCAAATTAGGAACAAAAATTTGATACCAGAAGACAAATAGCCTTTTGGGTTTATTTTAAAAAGGGGTTGGGGGGGTTGAAAGGGCTAAAGAGAGGGGAAAGAGAGGAAACATCAAGAAAAAATGTTGGGGATAGGGATCAGACTTAAAGAGAAAAATGTAGAGGGAGGAACAAACTTAAAGGGGTTGTCTCACTACACTTATTCATCTTACCTCAGTCCTGTTGTCTTAGTTTCATTTTGAATTCAGGGGCGTTTAGGCTTCTACTAGCTGCAGAAAAAGCCGGGCCTGTAGCTTTAGAACCAGTACTGGCAAGAAAAACAATTTCGAGTCCCGATCAATCCCGGTTTACGGATCCCGAAAACAACTTCTTCGCCCGGGATTTAAACATACTTTTTATTATGACATTTAAAAAACACCCAGTAAACAAAAAAACCCTAGCCCCCAACAGAGCGTTTCAAGAAAAAAATCCCTTTTGATCACTGCTAAAGGAAATGGTGGGGTTGTTAAAGTGGTCCAGGCAATGTATGGATGGAGGTTGCAATAATAATGGTAGATGTCCGGGAGTGTAGGTAAATTAAAGTGAGGAGCAGAGGTTAATGAAGCCCTCTTCTTATTTTATCTCATCCCTTACCTCCTGATTTTTACCTCTAACACTCTGTAACTTTCCAACCTTTATCTCCCTCTTCTTCTTTGCGCCCATTTTTCTCTTACTATTCCTTGCCTTTGCCTAATCCTCATTCTTTTCAACATTCCATCTTTTCTTTACCTTTTACCAAATTTTTTCTCCTTTTACCCTGAACCTCCCTTCAACTCTCCTTCTCCCCACCTTTCCCCAAAATAACCTCTTTTTCTTTTTACCCCTACCTTTTGCTTTATGTACCCCTACCCAAACCCATCTTTTATACTCTTCTTCTGCCCACCCACTCCTTCCCAGAAACCATTCATTAACCCTCCTTTCCCCTTCACTATTATCATACCAACCCACAGAATAAAGTCGATGTCATCTATGCCATACAATGAACTCCATGAAAATTAACACCCCAAAAATTGTGTATTTGCATTTTTCTAATTACACCCCACAAAGAATTGTTTTGGAAGGCAGGGACAAAAAAAACAAAAAAAATAGAAGGATCCTTAAAAGGCTAAGCCAAGAAGTCACTTTGGGTTTAATACACAGTCTATAAATTTTGTACATTGCAGTAATATAAGATGATAACATGGGATATTACATAACTGGATTTTCACATTCAGCAAATACTTGCTGCATTTAAAATATCAATATTTTTTATGTTAGGATGGAAGGCCCACTTTTAATGGAATATTCCTATGAGAACAGCAGCTTGTCTATGTGTATTTGGACGTTTTGTACTAGATGGCTTAAAATGCACTCACATTTAGTCAAGCCGTAATGGCTGACTTGATATCACTACAATTTTGTAAGAGAATAGCTATTAAATTCTGCCATTGACTTCCAGACTAATTCAGTTTGATAGACATGGTAAATTAATTAAAACGTATGCTCAGGCAATGGAAGCTTCCTCAAGCAGACAGGAAACTGGCATAGAAAATCAATTTGGCTGTCATCGAGATTTTCATAGAGCACAGAAAAAATGTTATACTGATGTCCCAAGTGTGACACAAAAGTAGAAGAAAGTTGCTTTTGATTTGAGATAGGGCTAAACAGAGTATTGGAGTTTAATGGGCTCCTGAGTTTTAACTCTTTGATCCCTGTACAGTGAACTATTCACTCCAGGGAACTCTTAAGTTGATTCCCTCAGTAGTCTCTATTAGTAACAGCTATTACATCCAAGTGCAGTGCCAAAGGAGTAGACAAAAAGCAGAAGACAACAGGCAGGAATCAGGACAAGCAGAGTTTGGTCAACAAAGAAGACAAGGCGAGGTCAGAGCAGGTGAAGTTTCTGAATTATGGGTAACTGACAGTAGGTCAGTGCAGGCAGTAAACGAAGAGAGAAATTAGGAAAGTAGCTGGGTCAGTAGACTAATTATATCTATCTATATCTCTAACTCAGTATGATGTACCGTCTCAAATCAAAAATTAATTACTGGAAAAGTAGACATAAAACTTAATCTTTAATGGTATAGTGAAAAAAGGCATAAACCCCCATGAGGTAGAAGCCAATTGTCCTAATTTTTAGGGAAACAATCCCTAAACTCCAAACTCGCAATCGGAATAGATCCCTGGATCAACGACCCTTCTTCAGAATCCTAGTTACTATAACTTGTTATATTATTACACACTAGAAATACATCCAGGCCCTTTTTGTATTTTGTTAGTGAATTCACCATTACAAGTTCCTCTGGCAGAGAGTTCCACAGTCTCACTGCTTTTACAGTAAAGAATCCCTTTCTATGTTTATGTAGAAACTTGCTTTCATCTTGGCATAGATGATGCTCCCTTGTTCTGGATACAGTCCTGGGTATAAATAGATCTTGGGAGAGATCTCTATATTGACCTTTATTATATTTAAATATATTTATTATGTCCCCCTGAAGCTGTCTTTTCTCTTAACTAAATAACCCTAATCTTGCTAATCTTTCTGGGTATTGCAGGCCACCCAGTCCTTTTATAGTTTTTGTTGCCCGCCTTTGAACCTATTCAAGCTCTACAATGTCTTTCCTCTGCACTGGTGCCCAAAACTGTCCACAATATTCCAAGTGTGTTTTGACCAGTGATTTGTATAATAGAAGAATGATGTTCTCATTGTGTGCATCTATGCCGCTTTTAATGAGATTAGTTTGACAGTACCTATCTTTCATAAACCCATTCTGGAACGTAGTAGTACAATTATTTTCAGTTAGATACTCCAGTGTAGCATCCCTTAGAAAACTTTCAAACATTTTACCTACAACAGAGGTTAAACTTACCGACCTATAGTTTACAGGATACATTTTTTTACCCCTTTTTGAATATTGGCACCACATTTGCTATGCATCAATCCTTTGCGACATACTCAGTTACTATACAGTCCATAAATATTAAAAATAGGAGCCTGTCTATGACATTACTTATATTCCTTAGAACATGGATATGTATACCATCAGGACCTGGTAATTTGTCTATTTTAATCTTCTTGAGGCGGAGCTGCATTTCTTCCTGAGTTAGACAAGAAACATTAAAGGTGGAGTTTACCTCATCCCCTTGCCCACCAACAGGAAGGTAATTTTCCTCAGTAACTATGGTGGGGAAAAAAATTGTTCAGTAGATTTGCTTTCTCCTCATCGCCCTCTACAATACCTCCCTCACTACTTTTCAAGAGGCCAACAATTTTCATTCTAAATCTTTTTAACTAATTATTATAGTTTAAAAATAGTTTGAGGGGTGAATTTTTGGGACCCCAGAAATGAGTCCAAAACATAGAAGAGGTATAAACCCTTCATTATATATTTCTGCACTCCTGATTTTGGCTTACAAATATTTCTGCAAAACATGCATCAAAACTAGAGATGGGCAAATAGATTCTAACGAAGTGGAATTCGTTTAGAATTTCAGGAAAACTTCGCGGGAACGAAGCGTGCTTTTGATTGATAAAAAGCTGCGAGCACATGGCGATACATGGGGCAAAGAACTCTGGGAGTAAGAAAGGCTAGCCTACATGACCAGATGCAGATGATGAAGCCAATTAGAGACCGGCGGGATTCTGTACAACCACCGTACTATATAAGTCCGTGCGCAACACGGAGTCTCATAACCGCTCACATTGTACTGAGTAGGAAAGGTGCTGCCGCGGCTGCTTTATATCGTCATACTAAAGAACTCACTTTAAACAGCGATTTTTGGGGGGTGTCACAGCTTGTCTCAGAGACTGTTTCTCTTTACGTTCTAATTCTGATTTTGAGGGGTATTGGAACAGAGTCCCATGTGGCGTCCAAATGCAGCTGCATATACATTTTAATGCTATCTGCTCAGTTCTTCAGCACACATTAATATCCAAGGGTTATCTAAGCCTGTTCCCTGTTGTATTCAGTTAAAGAAAACAAGCGTTTTTAAATCCCACCATAACCACTTTTAAATTTTTGGTTGCTCATTTCTAATTGCCCAATTTAGATCCGAGGGGGTTAATATAATCGATGTTCTGCTGTTTGTGGTCACTAAAATAAACTTTTCTTTGCCCCCGCCAAAGAAGAAAATTTGCCTGTACATAATTCATAACCGAATATTATTTACAAGTTTTTTCTGTTAGTTTGTTACCGTATAATACACGCCATTTTAACATGCTACAAACTGGTAATTTTTGGTTTGGCACATTCTTTTGCACAATTAAGATCCAGGGGTTAATTAAGCGTTGTTCATGCTGTTGTGGTCACTAAAAGAAGACTTTCTTTTTCACCGCCAAAGAAGACATTTTTGCTTGAGCTAATTCAATAATCCTGAGGTTTAATTACAGGATTTTATGTCTGTTGTTGGTACCATAAAATACACGCCATTTTACACACGCTACAAAAGCTGGTTAATTGTTGGCAGCATATTTCATTTTGCGCAATTTAACAATCCAAGGGTTAACTAAGTATTTTTCTGCAGATTATACTTAGTACAAGAAACGTTCTTTATCACTGCCAAAAAAGAAAATTATAGCCTGTAGCATAATTCATATCCGACGATAATTAAGCCTGTTTGTGCTTTTATATTCCAGGTAAAACCACAGCAGTGTTTTTTACCAGCACATACAACTAAATTTTTCCCCTGCCCCAATTGTGGAGCTCAATACTTATCCAAGGTTTCCCAAGCTTGTTAGTGGGTTCATCTTGAGTCAAAATACAGGGGTGTGTAATTTATCATATACAGATATCTTCATCAAACAGAGTACTGTACATTTATAGAACAAACAGTATGTCAGACAGAGAGGTGGCAGTCTTATCACCTGCGAGTTGGCAGTGGCACCAACATTCCTGGAGCAGGCCCAGGTCGCAGTACAGCAAGGGAATGGTCGCCAGCAGGTGTCACTCGGTGAGGCCACAACTGCCGCTGTCATACTATCTAGCTGCCATGAGTTGTTCAGCAACCCAATGGTTCTGATTGTTGGACTAGGTCACCCACTTCCTCTCCCAGAATGACATCTTGACAACCCCAGTCCAAGAGCTCGGTGGTGAAAAGTCATGACACAACCCTTGAGTTTGGCATGGTCCCAGGAAGGCGGGTCAGCGGCCCTCAACCTTCCTCAACCCCAACCCGCCTCTGTCCCATCCGTTCCCTCAGCAGAGAAATGTCCTATGTGGTTCTGGGCTCAGTACCACTATACCTGTGATGATGAGGAGGACAGTCAGCGACCTACTTGCCAGCAGAAGAAATGGGGCCAAAAACCCCGCTTCTTGCAGTAGGCGGCAAAGTAAAATGTGGAGAGTGGCATGTAAGGTCAGTTTGAGAGGGTCCAGCCTCTGAATACCAAGACGTGAGGAGGACAGCAGTGACGAAGAAACACAAATCGATGATGATGTAGCCGACCACACTTGGGAGCCAGGTGATGCAAGGCTTCTCATCGTCATGAAAAGACGCATCAGCTTGCGCGTCAGGCAGTTGGTGGTGGGGGGGGGGGGGGCGCAGCCAGCAAGTGGGTGTGTGGCCGTGAGTCAGCAGGGTAGCAAGCAAGTGTGAGGTCAGGACCCCAAGCGGCCACGGGGTAGAAAACCCGCTTCGCAGGTCCAAAGGAAGTAGCGGCAAAGGGGCTCAGCGAGGCAGGCGGCAGTAAAGAGTCACTCAGGCAGCAGAGCGATTGGCGGTAAAATCAGCTACTCTAGCGGTGGTGGCAGTTCTTTGTAAGACACCGTAGGAGGCCGAATATTGGGTGATAAGTAGAATTCTGTGGTGGCAGAAAGTGAAGCGTGGCCAGGGAGCTAACGTGGCACCACGTCTTCAGCGTCAACACATGGCAGTGTCACCATCTGTTGGCCCTGGAGAAACGTGGCCTCAGATGTGGTGGTCCCATCCTGCCGCCGCAGCAGCGCCCAGTGACACGCATTTGCCATTTTGCAGCCAGACAAGGCCTCAACCACCTCTGCAAAGGAGTGTTTCTCTTGCCATCATCTCTTCGTCCAGATGCACTCTGCCACCCCAGTTAGAAGGTCCGCAGGACCTACTGGGCAAGCCAAACTGGATGTGTGGACCGTCAACTTGCCGAGTGTGCAGTTGGAGAAGCTTCCTGCCTGGCCAGTAGTTGTGCATCAGTAGCGGGTGTTCAGTGCAGGCGGGGGACATCATTACCCCAAGGTATAACCCGCTTGTCCACGGGAAATGTGGAACGACTGACCTTTGGGTCAAGATGAAATCAAGCGTGGATCGGGTCCAGGATTTCCACACACCAATGCCTTAGGCTTCAGACTACATCAGCCATTTGCGCCTCACCCAAACTGTGAGAATGAGTCTGGTTTTTCAAACCACCTGCCCTCACCACAATTCTGATGCCGCCAGCGCCTGATGGCACACCAACTCTGCTGCCAGTTTCTCCATCTGCTACCACCATCCTTTAACCAGGGACTGGTATGTTGCCACCCCCACGCATCCACACTCTGTCATTGTGCCACTCGTCTGACCTTCATGCTGGCTGCTAGCTAATGATGCCAGTCAACAGTCCACACTGTGTCATTGTGCCACTCTCTGACCTCCTGTCTGTTGCTGCCGTCACCTTGCACTCTCTGCATTGTGACCACTCCTGTGGCCTACTACAGTTTTGAAACCACCTCCAGAATGTCATTGTGCCACTGTCTGACCTCATCTGCTGCTGCTGTGCTGCTGCCGGTGACCTTCACACTCTGACAATGAGCCACTGTCTGGACACTCATGCTGCTGATGTGGCTGTTGCCGTTCCCTCACAGCACATGTGTCATTGTGCCACTGTCTGACCTCATGCTGACCTGCTGTGGCAGTTGGCCGGGTGCCACTCCACACTGTGTCATTGTGCACTGTCTGACCTCATGCTGCTGCTGTGGCTGTTGCGCTGTGCCCTTCCACGACTGTGTCATTGTGCCACACTCTGACTCTCATGCTGCTGCTGCCCGTGACCTCCACTCTCTGTCATTGTGCCACTCGGTGTCCTACTACTGTTTTTGGCCACCTCCATAAATGTCATTGTGCCACTGTCCTGACCTCATGCTTGCTGCTTGTGTGCTGCTGCCGCAACGCCCCTCCCCCACTGTGGCATTGTGCCAACTGTTCTGACCTTTCATGCTGCTGCTGTGGGCTACTGCCGTGACCTCCACACTGTGTCCCATTGTGCCACTCTGTGGCCTACTCCTGTTTTTTTTGCCACCTCCAAATGTTTATTTGTTCCACTCTCTGACCTCATGCTGCTGCTTGGCTGTTTTTTTTTTTCACCTTCCACTCTCTTTTCAATGAGCCACTCTGTGGTCCTACTCCGTGTTTTTGCCACCTCCAGAATGTCATTGTGCACTCTCTGACCTCATGCTCCTGTGGCTGCCGCCGTCACCTCCACACACTGTCACTGATGTTGCCACCTGAGCCCTCAGCTTGTTTTTTTTCTCCCAGCTGGTGCTGCTATGACATTATCAGGCTACATTCCCGATTTCAGTTTTTTTTGGTCAGTTTTGCCCTCCTAAGTGCCAGGAATTTTATTAGTGAAGTTGATTCTAAGAGCGGGCAAGCAGTCCATCTACATGTCCCAAACTAAAACACAACATTGTATGAAGACCAAACCAAGCTCCCTCTACATATTTTAAGCATGGCACAACATTCTACAGAGCACCCATGGGCAGGCTCTGTGCAGCCTGGAAATAGCTGTTTTAAAAAAACGGGATATTCCTCCGGAAGTAATTCGGACCGAAATGAATTTTGTCGGAAAATTCTGCGAAGTCACCGAATCGAATTTTTGAGAAATTCGCCCATCTCTAATCAAAACACACTGTGAGAACCCTGTTTAGGGGTGTGAAAACAGAGGAGGAGGATCTACTATATAAAAAAACCTTACAAATGTGGTCATAAAATAAATGAAATGGCAAACTATAATTCCCTCATTTGGTTTAGCTTAGGATTCTGTTAATGCAATCAGTCGTAATAAATAACAACCAACCAATAACCCCCTACATTTAAAATACCAGCTTCTTATATAAACCTAAACTGTTGGTCTCCCAAATGGACTATATATAGTCCTAACTGCCTACTCACGTTGGTTGAAGTAATTTTCATGTTTGGGTTTAGTTTAGATCCTGTTTATGCAGTCTACATGTTTATTGATGTGGTTCATTTTCATTTGGAAGAAATTTCTCTAACCTTAGTCTCCACATCTTTCCTCTCCATCGCCTCTTCTAGACAGCCTTTTCCTTGGAGGGAGAAGACAATGCATGGATGAGGCATTACTTACAGTTATATAGTTTCCAAGGCTGAAAAAAGACAGACTTCCATCCAGTTCAGCTTAATGTCTTACAGTGTTGATCCAGAGGAAGGCAAAAGATCCATGAGGTGGAAGCCAACTTTCCTCATTTAAGGGAAAAATCAGAATTCCCCTAAAAATAGCCTAGGCTATAAGAAGATTCCTAACATCCTAAAACTGAGCTGCACAACGGTGGCCAAGACCATACAGCAGTTTAATAAGACAGCTTTCATTCACAACAGGCCTCGCTATGAATGACCAAAGAAGTTGAGTGCACATGCTCAGCATCATATCCAGAGATTGTCTTTTCAAAATAGATATATGAGTGCTGCCAGCATTGCTGCGGACATTAGAGGGGTGGGGGTCCAGCCAGTCCAGTGCTCAGACCATAAGCCGCACACTGCTTTAAATTGGACTGCATGGCTTTCATCTCAGAAAGAAGCCTTTTCTAAAGTTAATGCACAAGAAAGCCTGCAAACAGTTTGCTGAAGATAAGAAGACTAAGGACATGGATTACTGAAACCATGTCCTGTGATCTGATGAGGCCAAGATAAAGTTATTTGCTTTGAATTACATCAAGCATGTGTGGTGGCAAGAGTGTCTACAGTCAAGCATGATAGTGAGGGTGTCATGGTTTGGGTCTGCATGAGTGTTTCTTGCGGTAGAGCATGATACCCACACGTAGGAAACAGGGTTGCAGGGCACTATTCCAACATGATAATGACCTCAAACACACCTCCAAGATGACCACTGCCTTGATAAAGAAAATTAGTGTAAAGGTGCTGGAACTGCCAGGCATTCTCCATCAACCTAAACTAAACCCTATTGGGCATCTGTAGGGCATCCTCATATGGAAGGTGGAGGAATGCAAGTATCTAACCTCCACCAGCTCCATGATGTCATCATGGAGGAGTCCACGAGGATTCCTGAGGCTGGAAACTGTGAAGCTCTAGTTAACTCCATGCCCAAGAGATTTAAGGCAGTGCTGGAAAATAAGGCTAGGCAGACAAACTTTTGACACTGTGGGCACAATTTGTCCATTTTCACTTATGGGGTGTACTCACTTTTGTTGCCAGCGGTTTAGTCATTGTTGGCTTTGTGGTGTCCCATGAAAAGATATACAATATTTGCTAAATTGTGAGTGCTGTACTAACTTCTGTGAGATACTGTATATACTCTTTTATATTTGTTTTGCACTTTTTTTATGCATACTTTCATCACAATGAAGTTGGACTGTGAATTGTAAGAGTAGGATGGAAATGTTGTTGCAGTGTGGGTCCGTGGTGCACAATTACGGACACTTATTGTTGTATTTATACTTATAATAGTGCATGTTCAGAACAAATTATTTAAGTGAGCGCTTTTAGCGTTGGGGTGCATGTACAGTTTTGGTCAAGAGTTTTTATGTCCATCATCATTGGGGCGCATGTGCACTATGAATCTGCAATACACAGGAAACACAGTAGTTATCTTTATGTTGCATGCACCTAAGGTATTTATGGACTGTTGAATATTTTTGATATGCCCTTGAATAATAATATTTAAATTGTGCATTTAAAAAAAAGTATTTAGTCCCCCCCAATTTTGCAAGTTCCCCATTTTAAAAAGATGAAGAGGCCTGAAATTGACACATATTTAGACCTCAATACGGGGGACAAAATTAGAAAACAAACCCCGAAAATCACATTGTTGATTTGGAAAGAATTTTTTTTTAAAATTAGGGGAAAAAAGTATTTATCACCTACAAAAAAGCAAGTTTTTCGGGGCTCTCAAAGCCCTGTAACTTCTTCTTTTAGAGGCTCCTCTGTCCTCCACTAATTACCTGTAGTAATGGCCCTTTTAACTTGTTTCAGTTAAAGGCACCTGTCCACAAACCCAAACCCCACTACGATGAAGAAAAAGGGCTGTTAAAGGACACCAGAAAAAAAATTTGTGCCCGGCCCAGGCTGGAAAGATGAATCTGAAAAGGGGCAAGCAGCTTGGGTGTGAAAAATCAACTGTGGGAGCAATAATTAAAAATGGAAACATACAAGACAAACCGAAAAATCTCCTCATCTGGAGTCCACCAAGATTCCCCCCGTGGGGCAAAATGATCACGGAATGGTGAGCAAAAAAATCCCAGAACCACAGGGGAAACTTAGTGAATGACCGCAGAGAGTTGGGACCAACAAAACAAAGGGTACCATCAGTAACACACTTACGCCCCAGGGAAATCAGATCCCGCATGCCCAAAGTGTCCTCCTACTTAAGCCAGTACCGTCCGGGCGTCTGAAGTTTTCTAGCAGCATTTGGATGATCCCGAAGAGTATTGGGAGAATTTCAATTGGGAGATGAAATCAAGTAGAACTGTTTGATAGAAAACAATTCCCCGTGTTTGGAGGAAAAAGAATGCTGATTTGCATCCAAAGAACACCAACCTACTGTGAAGCATGGGGGGGGCAAAATCATACTTTGGGGGTGTTTTCCCAACAAAAGGACCAGGGTGACGATCCCTGTACAAAAAGAATGAAAATTTGGGGGATGTATCGGAGTTTGAGTGTGAACCTCCTTCCATCAGCAAGGGCATTGAAGATAAAATGTGTTCCATTTGTCCTATATGTAGGACTTGATATGGCTATACTGTTTGTATGTGGACAATATTATTTTGGATATTTTATACATATATCTTATCCATCTAGTGTCTTGTTAACATATTATTGTTATACTATTGGTCTTTGGGTGTCTATATTGTCTATATATTGTCATTGTATTGATATATACAGCTGGTGAAATAAGTATTGAACACTTCACCGATTTTCTAAATATATTTCTAACGGTGCTATTGACATGAAACTCTCACCAGATGTCGATAACAACCCAATCAATTGACACAGGCAAATAAATCAAACCATTGATGTCTATCAATTAAGTTATGTCTAATAATGAAAAATGACACAGGGAAAATGTAATGAACACATAAAGAAATAGAGATGCAAAAAGACGTGTAAAGTCATGACACTAGCTGAAATCTATCAGTAATTAGAAAGTAAACCTGACACTTAGTGAAAAATAATGTCATCTGGTTCAACTGAGACCCTATAAAAAGGTGTCTCATTACAAAGGTGCCACTCAGGAAACATCTCATGATGGATAAAACCAGTGAGTTGTCTCAAGACCTTT
Organism: Phyllomedusa bahiana; assembly: GCA_025379985.1. Classification (NCBI taxonomy): domain Eukaryota; kingdom Metazoa; phylum Chordata; class Amphibia; order Anura; family Hylidae; genus Phyllomedusa; species Phyllomedusa bahiana. Next base: position 4,728 of record JAODAL010021106.1, on the reverse strand, counting down.
GCAACCTTATTGTTGCAAAACATACTGATGGCATTGGTTACAGAAGAATTTCTAAACTACTGAAGGTTCCAGCGAGCACTGTTGGGGACCTAATCTGGAAGTGGAATGAACACCAATTCACCATCAGAGAGTTGTCCAAGAGCCAAGGACCAACTGCGGAGAGGTATAGAAAGACCTGGAATCAGATACAATTGTTTCAAAGAAAACAATAAGTAATGCACTCAACCTTCATGGCCTCCATGCATGCTCACCATGCAAGACTCCACTGCTGAACAAAAAGCACATTTAAGATCGTTTAACGTTTACTCAACAACATTTAGACAAGCCTGTGAAATACTGAGATAATATACCCTGGTCAGATCAGACCAAAATTCTATGGATAGGATAATACACACCATCATTGGAGGCCAAAAGGCACTGCATATCACCCTAAAAACACTATACCAACAGTGAAGTTTGGAGGTGGGAACATCATGGTGTGGGGCTGTTGTTCAGCATACAGCACTGACAAATTTCATGTAATTGAAGGAAGGATGAATGGACAAATGTACCGAGATATTCTTGATAAAAATCTCCTGCCATCTACCAGGACGATGAAGTTAAAATGAGGGTGGACATTTCAGCAAGACAATGATCCCAAACACCACAGTCAAGGAAACTCTCTATTGGTTTCAGAGAAAGAAAATAAAGCTGCTAGAATGGCCCAGCCATTCACCTGATCTAAATCCAATAGAAAGTCTGTGGAAGGAACTAAAGTTCAGAATTCATAGAATGAGCCCACAGAAGCTTTAGGATTTGAAGAATTTTTATGTGGAAGCATGGGCCAAAATTCCACCTGAGCAAAGTATGCGACTAGTTTCTCCATTCAGGAGGTGTCTGGAAGCTGTCATCACCAACAAAGGCTTTTGTACAAATATTAAATACATTTCAGTAAGTGTGTTCAATACTTTTTCCCTGTGTCATATCTCATTATTACACATGATTTCTTTGGTTGTGGGAATTGGATGGGTTGTTACTGACATCTGGTGAGAATTTCATGCCAATAGCACCTTTAGAAATATATTTACTTAGAAAATTGAAGTAATGTTCAATACATATTTCACCAGCTGAATGTGCCAATAATGTCCTTCTAAAATTAAATTTGAAACTATTTTTCAACTTTGCTATTTTTCATATAAGTACAAACCCTATGGGGCAAGTCACTTAGCCAGGGCCCTCAACCCTAAACACAGCAAAACACAAGAAAAATGCGGGCTTCTTTAAATTGCAAAAACTGTAGAAATTTTTTAAAAAAGTCCCATAAATACAAGACTTAATGACAGCATTGTACTATTTTTTGCATTATGGGGAAACATTCCATAGAAAACTTTTAAATAATGTTGAAGCTATTTTCATCTGCGAATGCGACTGCATAGCTTGGTGCCCGGCTTGGAGCACGCAAGTACCTGACAGGCGGGGTGGCGCGGGGCGTACGACGTTTCGGGCCTCCCCCTTTCTTTAAAGTTTGGGAAAAGGGGGAGGTCCCCTGAAACGTCGACGCCCTGCCCACGCCCGCCTGTAGGTCCCTCCCCGTCTCCAACCGGAGCGCCCAAGCTAGCATCGCATTCTCAGATGAAAATACGTTTTAAACATCTATTTACCGCTTACTATGGAATGTTCTCCACCATAATCGAAATAGTACAACTCTGTCATTCAAGTTTGTATTTATGGGACTTTTTAATAAATTTTCTACATGTTTTTGCAATTTAAAGAAGCCTGCCATTTTTCTCTGCTCCTAAAATTCATACACACATTTTTTCTTTTGTATATATTATGACTAAATAACAGGGTTTGGTTCACATCAGTGTTGAAGGTTCTGTTCAACCTATGTCGCAAATTCTGTCGGGAGCAATGGAAAAAATCAATATGACTGACATTGTGGCAAACACCCAATGGATTCCATTGCAATAAATGGGCTGAGTCGGGTGCTGTTGGTGTCTGATTCCAACTTTGTAACTGTGCATCTGGACCTCCGATGCACATATGAACCAGGCCACTTGTTCATAACGGTGACAGATACATCAACATATTGACTCCAGTTATGGGATATTTATGAAAGGGGGCAGGGCTTTAATATCATACTGAATGTGACCCATTCATCCATGGCTTTAAGACCCAACCCGCAGCTTATTTTGGTGTATCTAACTCATCAGTTACTATCTTAGAGAGATTAAAAATATAGTTAAATGAGACCCAGGTGGAGAAAAATAGAAAAAAAGTGATCCCCCTGTGCTGCTCTGAAGCTCCCCAGGATCCTCTCCTCTTCACTTTCTGACACACATAGTAAGTTAAATGGTTCACAAATCTCTCTTATGCTCTGGAGCTGCAGCACTGGGGGACCAGAAGATAAGTTTCACTTTTTTGTTCTTTTTTTCCCACTTTTGCCCGATTTATTTTTATAATTTTATTAAACTGGACAACCTCTATAATATTAAAATAGAATTAAAATTGCAATTGAGGATATCTAAGTATAGTTAAATTAACCATTAACATATCAGTACACTGTGTTATTTTTCATTTCTTAATTATAATATGTCATTATGTATCACTTACTTTGATGTTAAAAACAATATCATTTGCCTGCTCTTTAGGTTGGACACTAGATGTCACCAAGCACACTGAAATCTAAATCTTTAGTGTAAAAAACTATAGGATTTGAAACACTCCCTGTGGATATAATCAACTGAAATTTACACAATAGGATAGTTGCTAGAAAATATTAAAGTTCATATACTTGATGTATCTACAATTTAGCCTTTATACAGCAAATACGCAACTCTGTGTTATTGTTAGTATTGGGTTTTTAAATCTCCACAGAGTAGAAGTGAAACATGAAAAGTTCACGCAAAAGGGCAGTGTTTCTGTACATAATATGGCTTAAGGGATAAGGCTGAAGTAAGGATTATTTACGGTAAACAGGTTACTCTCCAGGCAGAACACTCAAGGTTCCTCGAAAAGAAAGTAAATATACCCCTTTGAGTAGTGACTTTTAGTTTTGGTTTATTATCAGCATTCTTAAAAACAAAAATGTCTAACTTTTCAAAGTTGAAGCTAAAATTATATATTGGTTTGGAGTGGTTTCACAACTCTAGTGTTTAAATAAACTCAAAATTCTAATAAAAATATAAGTGGAAATTAAATACAAATGGTGTAAGGACCATTGCACGTGCTGTTGATGCCATCCACACACATGAGACAGCGGCCACCCGAACTTCCAGTAAACTTGCACACTCTGTTCAGCTAAACATGCATGCTTGATTCAGTTGGAAGTAGATAAGCCATTGCCAGACATGTCTCCCAAAAGAAAAAAATGCTTGGACATGTTCCGATCCAATATTACCCCAAAATACAGTAGGTGCTCTTCCTACTCTGAGACTTGTGGTTGAGTCAAATAGCGCACTAGGACCACATATGGATATCTCTGAAAATGGCAGAAACTGGGGAATAAATATTGAGTTGCATTTCCCTGTTATCATCTTACGTGTTCCAGTACGTGTCTCCTTCACTCAGCCACTGCTGGGACACCTTTACAGGGTGTGGGACGCTCCTGCGGCACCATTGCCTTGCAGGATCTGTATGTACAATCTATTGATGCCTGCTTGTCACTCTGTGGCCTGGGGTCCATTGCACCCAGTTTGCATCGTGTTTATTTGATGTTTATTGGGTTCAGTGAGTATACCACAATATAGCTACTTGAGGTATCTTGTGCTTTTCAGTGTACCTGCTATAACTTAGTGTAATGTTTTGCCCTATGTTCTTTGTGCTTTTGTATTCTCCCCCGATGAGATCCCTTATTGTGGATTGAAAAAATGTTCATGTTTGGGATTGGACCAATAGGATATACCTTAGGGGAAGTTTGTTTGCAGGGTCAGGCTCCTGCCCGGACCGCCCTTATCAGGGCGATTGTCCTGTTTGTATATATAGGTCAGGGCTCAATAGTTCCCCCTTTGGGCTTTATAGGGATATGTTACACACCCACTGGTCTCCCAATACTATATATGGTTTTTTTGGGTTTGCAGTGTTTTGCAATTTAAAATGCTTTTTTAAACTATCTATTTAAAAGTTATGTTTTAAGGCCATTTTTTCCTCATTGTAGTTTGTTTGCTAGTGGCTTTTGGAGGAAATTGGTATCTCTATTACCCACTACAATTTGTGTGGTTTTTGGTTATTTTCAGTAAATAATGAATAAAAATGGAAAATCTGCAAGAAAAGTGAAAACTTTCTCTGCTTTAATTTCTGTGAAACATCTAAATGGTTAACAAAGTGTTTTTTTGAATACCTTGAGGGGTGCAGTTTTTTTAGATGGAGTCATTTATAGGGGTGTCTATCATAAGGGCCCCTCAAAGTCAAATCATATCTGGACTGGTCCTTAAAAAAATCAGTGTTACAGATTTTCTTGAAAATGTTAAAATTTGCTACAAAATTTACAAGTCCCTTAATGTCCTAAAAAAATAAGATATTGTTTAAAAAATGATGCCCAAAATTTAAAATAGACTTATAGTAGATGTTCATTATTTACTAATTTGTTGGGTATGACTATCTGTCTTACATGCAGAAATTTGTAAAAATTTTGAAAATGGCAAATGTTTCAACATTTTCTTATTTTTTATATTCTTTTGCCAAAGATTAATTACTAACTTAAAGTACAATGTGTTTACGGAGAAAAAAACCTCAAATCACAAAATAGGG
>JAODAL010021105.1:0-67816 GCA_025379985.1 Phyllomedusa bahiana | reverse complement strand
TTTTCAATGTGAAAATCAGCCCTCACAGTCCACCTGCACCGTGTTGTTACGTTCTGAGGTAAGTTTCGACGCTTCCGAGACCTCCTTTGGATGTTTTTTCCTCGTAGACCTTTCGGGGTTTGCAAAAAAGGGGACTCTGTGTTGGGGTACTTTCTATCACTCTCTGATCCCGAGCTTGAGTAGTCTTGATTAGATCTAGTATGTTTGTTAAATCTCTGGGGATGATACTGCCAACGGTTCACTCTTTTGTTCTTGTAGTCGTCCGCGTCTCTTAAAAATTGTGTACGTTTACGTTCTTCAAGGAGCTTTCTATGTTCATTAATAGATTTATCAAGTCTCGACTTTAATGTTGTAAGTTCTTCACTGGAGAGAGTTGCAGTTAACTATTGTTCTATTGCATCAACCTCTCTGTTGGTCTCAGCAATCGATATTTGGAGATATTCAATAGTAAGTAAAATTAAATCCAGGGAGCACTTATTCAAAATACTTTCAAATTTTTTGCTAAAATTTATCCCGGAACAAGGTGGGTTGTAGATGGGATCGAAGACCCCTAGGGATTCTATTTACATGGTAGTATTCTGCTAAGGTACTGCAATGAAGCTCGTGTCCAATTAGACGTTTAGAAATTCGTTGCCATTCCTTCGTATGCAAATCCCTCGCCGGAACCTGCAGGAAGTCATTCATAGGTGGTACTTGAGAGATAATAGAGTTGGTCTGTTCCTCACTATTTTCAAACGTGTCCGTAGACATGGAACCGTTTCGGGGCCTCTACCCACAAAAAACTTGAAATATATATATATATATATATATATATATAATATATATTTTTTTTTTATTAAAAATATATAAATAAAATATATAAAATATATAAATATATATAATATTAATAAATTTAATAATAAAAAATATATAAATATATATATATATATATATATATATATATAGTGGGGTGGCACTCACTTTTTTGTGATTCGTATTAAGGTGCTGGTCAAAAATGGTGAATGTGTTTCCACCAATAGCCAAAAAAGAATGTATGACCGCACACTAAAAAAAGGTATTGATGCAAACAAATAAATTTTATTCCTTCCACAGGCTTCAAAACGTATACATGAAATATGTGACTCAAATATAGACGTTTCGGTCACATTAGACCTTTTTCAACAAGTCACTGTGGAGTAAACAAACATACAAAGTTACATATATATATATATATATATATATATGAAATATATATATATACACTCACCGGCCACTTTATTAGGTAAAACCATGCTAGTAACGGTTGGACCCCCTTTGCCTTCAGAACTGCCTCAATTCTTCGTTGCATAGATTCAACAAGGTGCTGGAAGCATTCCTCAGAGATTTTGGTCCATATTGACATGATGGCATCACACAGTTGCCGCAGATTTGTCGGCTGCACATCCATGATGCGAATCTCCCGTTCCACGCATCCCAAAGATGCTCTATTGGATTGAGATCTGGTGACTGTGGAGGCCATTTGAGTACAGTGAACTCATTGTCATGTCAAGAAACAGTCTGAGATGATTCTCAGCTTTATAACATGGCGCATTATCATGCTGAAAGTAGCCATCAGATGTTGGGTACATTGTGGATAAATAAAGGGATGGACATGGTCAGCAACAATACTCAGGTAGGCTGTGGCGTTGCAACGATGCTCAATTGGTACCAAGGGGCCCAAAGAGTGCCAAGAAAATATTCCCCACACCATGACACCACCACCACCAGCCTGAACCGTTGATACAAGCAGGATGGATCCATGCTTTCATGTGTTGTACGCCAAATTCTGACCCTACCATCCGAATGTCGCAGCAGAAATCGAGACTCATCAGACGCAGGCAACGTTTTTCCAATCTTCTACTAGTTCAATTTCGATGAGCTTGGGCAAATTTGAGCCTCAGTTTCCTGTTCTTAGCTGAAAGGAGTGCACCCGGTGTGGTCTTCTGCTGCTGTAGCCCATCGCCCAAAGTTCGCCGTACTGTGCATTCAGAGATACCTTCTGCCTACCTTTGGTTGTAACGGGTGGCTATTTGAGTCACTGTTGCCTTTCTATCAGCTCGAACCAGTCTGCCCATTCTCCTTTGACCTCAGGCATCAACAAGGCATTTCCGCCCACAGGACTGCCGCTCACTGGATGTTTTTTCTTTTTCGGACCATTCTCTGTAAACCCTAGAGATGGTTGTGCGTGAAAATCCCAGAGATCAGCAGTTTCTGAAATACTCAGACCAGCCTTCTGGTCACCAACAACCATGCCACGTTCAAAGGCACTCAAATCACTTATTCTCCCATAAGTGATGCTCAGTTTGAACTGCAGGAGATTGTCTTGACCATGTCTACATGCCTAAATGCACTGAGTTGCCGCCATGTGATTGGCTGATTAGAAATTAAGTTTAACGAGCAGTTGGACGGGTTTGTAACTAATAAAGGGGGCCGGGGTGAGTGTATATATTGAAAGATGGCAGCCGGAAAGAGTCTGCAATGGTGTATATATTCCGCCAGGTTCTGCATGCACCATGATGAATGGAGGGCAAGCGACTTCAAAGAAAAGGAAAGTCGCATGTTCTCGCCACTGGTAGGTGCAGTTACGTGTCCCCAAAGGGTTTACTGGCCTTGTGAGGTAGGAGCCGTTGTTTTGTTGTCAGCTGCGATATGTAGTTGGCACAGGGTTTAACAGTAGAAATGGGCTGTTAGAAAACAGCTTACCCCGGGACGGCTTTTACCGGGAGCAGTCAAAGTGTTGGGTGGGGTGACTGCTCCCCTCCCCCAGGATCCAGTCCACAGTTGGGCTCCCCTCAAAATAAGTCAGCTAGCCCAGCTGACTAGGTGTGGCTGTTACCCAAGGCAAAAAAGTTTTGCCCTGAGAGGTTGTGGACTGGAGACAGGCAAGATCTCCCATACAGCCAGGGCTGATTTAAGGTATAGTGAGGACAACTATTACCTTTGTATTAGCCAGCGCCAGACGAGCAGGAGTTTGTTTCATTTGTTTTGTTTTTACGTTTTCATTGTTGCCACTGTCTTGCTTGAAGTGTGCCAATAAAATACGGAGCAACCGTATTGGACTACACACCAGTCTGAGTCTCTGTCAAACTGGATTTTGCTATGATCCCAGAGCGCCTGCGGCTCACATATGGTGGAGGTATGCAAAGGGGCATATTAAAGGGACAGACAGAGTGAGTGTGGTGATCCATGTCCTGGGTGAAAGCTGAAACTATGCCACAGGACGGAGCTGCTAAAATGGAGGAGCTGATCAAGCAGTGGTTCAATCAAACCTCAGACTCCAACAAGCCGTTACTGGCACAACAGGAGGCCACGGCATATCAAAAACAGGTGCACGAAGAAGCGGTCAAGACCCAAAGTGAGACCAATCTCTGCTGCTGCAGGTGCACCAAGCCACGGCCACAGAACAGCACAGTAAAACCCAGGCTCTGCAAACTTTAACAGAGAGACAAGGGATGCCTCGGGGTTGCAGCCGGCACCCCGTCAGCTGGTGCAGAGGGCGCTGACAAAAATGACTGCGGAGGATGACATTGAACCTACTTGGTCACGTTTGAAAGAATCGCTGAAGGGGCACAGCTGCCTCAAGACCAGTGGGCTGACGTTTTTGGCACCCTTCCCCTGACTGGTGAACCCCAAAAGCGTATTTCGACCTGCGAGTCCAGGACGCCAGGGTGTATACACGGCTGAAGGAGGAAATACTGGCCCGGCTTGGCGTTACCTTGGTGGTCCGCGCACGGCGAGTCTTCACCTGGGAGTACGATGCAAAGAAACCAGCGAGGTCCCAAATGTACGACCTAAAACCCACCTAACCAGCAAATGGCTGCGCCGGAGGAGCTCACACCGGCCCAGATCGTGGAACGGGGTCGTATGCGCCGATACGTCCGTGCTCTTCCGGTGAGGATACAGCGCTGCTTGGGGATACTCAGACCTGAAAATGTGGATGACATAGTGTCCATCGTGGAGAGATTTACTGCCACCGAGGACTTCCTTCAGGACTTACCTGCTCCTGGGACCAGAAGGGCCGGCATACGGTAAGACTGTTCCTGCTGTTGGGGGGGATAGACTGTATCCTAAGGAGGGTGGCACGTTTCCAGAGCGTCCCAGTAAACGGGTCCAGTCCAGAAAGGACGTAAGCGTTCGGGCCCCGCAGCCAGATAGTGTGCTGGCGCTGCCATGGGCTGGGACATGTTGCTACCAATTGCCCGGTGAAAGTCCGAGGCCATGGAGTGTGACTTCGGGAGACGCAGGTCTTATTTTGCCAGGCCTGTTTGTGCTGCTACAGAGAACAACATGAGCAACCGGCAGAATCCCCGGGTGCGGAAGGAGGCCATTCGGTGATGGCCTTGATGGACTCTGGAAGTCTGGTTACACTTGTCCGTGCCAACTTAGGGGAAACTCTGAAAAAACTCCAGACCCCTGCCTAGGGGTGGTTTTCATACATGGGGACACTAAGGACATCCAACAGCAATCGTACGATAGAGACTCCATGCGGGTCCATGAGCCACGAAGTCGGCGTGTAAAGGACTTAATGCACATGTAATAATAGGCCGTGATTTCCCCATGTTTTGGAAAGTATGGGAAAATAAAGGCAGCCCAAGGGTGTAAAACAACGTATGTTCAAAGTAATGTGAACCTGTAAGTGCCGTGACAGGGGATCAGAGGGTCCTGATAGCTTTCCCTTAGTGGTCCTGGCGAGACTCGGAGGAAAATCCCCCTGAGGTTGGTTTTCCACCTTACAGGTCGGCAAAGGTAATTTGGGACAGAACAATTAAGGGACCCAAACCTAAGCAAATGCCTGGAGGAGTGTTAAGGTCATAAATGGGGTATTGCAAGAACCTGACTCCAATTTGGTGTACCCACATTTCGCAGTTACATAATAATCTCCTTTACAGGGTAAGAAAACCCCATCCGAGGTTGTGGAATAACTTTAGTGCCACAGTCACAATGTACGCATGGTTTTGGGGGGCTGGGTCATTCACATGTGCTTGGGGGGCAATTTAGGGGTAGACAAGACCAGGGAGCGCATTGACGAAATTTTTTATTGGCCGGTATATATAAAGGGGTAGAGGTTTTTTGTCAGTCCTGTCCAGAGTGCCGGGTTAATCCCCCGCGGCCACACCTCCGTAACCCCTAGTTCCGCTCCAGATAATTGAAGTGCCCTTTGAGCGCATAGCAAATGGACCTTGTAGGGCCACTTCCTAAGTCGGCCAGAGGCCATCAACACATTTTGGGTGGTGCTTGACTATGCCACCCGTTATCCGGAAGCCATCCACTCAGAAACCCCTCATCTAAGGTGATTGCCAGGGAACTTTTCCACATGTTCACCCGGACAGGGACCCCCAAGGAAATCCTCACTGATCAGGGCACCCCGTTCATGTCCAGATTATGAAGGAGCTGTGTCGCCTCTTAGGTATTTACAACTGCGAACCTCAGTATATCACCCCCAGACTGATGGCCTGGTGGAAAGGTTTAACAGGACATTTAAGGGGATGCTAAAAAAGGTGGTCGACAAGGACGGGAAAGACTGGGACCGGTTTATTGGGCCATACTTAATGTTTTCTATAAGGGAGGTTCCGCAGGCTTCCACAGGGTTTTATCCCCATTCGAACTGTTATAACAGTAAGACCCTCCCCGGGGCTATTGGATATAGCTAAGGAGACCTGGGAGCAGGAGGCACACGCATCACCGCCAGTGTCATCGAGCATGTGGCTAGATGCCAGATAGGATTGCGGGCAGTAATGCCAATTGTGAGGAGAATAATGCAACAAGCGCAGGAAGCGCGAAGCCCGAGTATATAAAAGGTCCGGCAAGATAAGGTCCTTTCAGCCTGGTGACCGGTGTTGGTGCTGGTTCCTACGGCGGAGAGTAAATTTCTGCAAAGTGGCAAGGTTCCTTATGAGGTCAGAGAGAAAATTTAGTGAATTAAACTATAAGGTATATCAGCCAGGGAAAAGGAAGCCGCTACAAATTTTTTCATGTGAACTTGCTCAAATCTTGGAAGGACTGGGAAGCTCTCATTGGTGTAAGTAAGCCCAGGGAGGTCGCTAGTAAGGAGCTACCAGAAGTCCATATCTCCGATCGTTGTCGCAGTTCCAAGTACAAGAGATAAGGAGTTCCTGGGGAAAAATACAGAGGTGTTTTCCCATTTACCAGGTAGAACCAGTCTCATCAAGCATGAGATATAACAGAGCCAGGCAAAAGGTGAGGTAAGCCCTATGGGTTTCCCGAGGCCCAGAGACAGGCCATTTCGGAAGAGGTACAAAAAATGTTGTCCCTAGGGGTTATAGAAAGGTCACAGAGTGGTTGGTCCAGCCCCATAGTGCTCATTAACTAAACCCGAGGCAGCATAAGATTTTGCAATGACTTTAGGAAATTAAATGAGATTTCAAAGTTTTTACGCATATCCTATGCCAAGAGTGATGAAGCTTATAGAAAGATAGGGCCCGCCCGATACATTACCACTCTTGACCTAACTAAGGCTATTGGCAGGTCCACTTCCAAAGCAGCCAGGAGAAAACAGCCTTTTTCCCGGGCCCGAGGGCCATTTTCCAAAATTCGTGCCCCTTTTGGCCTCACGTGCCCCTTTCCACGTTCCAGAGATTAAATGGATCTCGTCTTACAACCCATATTTTAAATTATTGCGGCCGCCTATCTAGATGACGTGGCATCTTCAGCACAGATGGGGAATCCCATCTGGCGAAGGTCCAGGCGGTCCTGGATTCCATTCGGGAGGCGGGCTTGATGGCAAACCCCAAAAAATGTGCTATAGGCCTCGAGGGGGCCCGTACCTGGGGTAAAAGTATTGGTCGGGGAGTTATTAAGCCACAGGTGGATAAAATTGAGGCCCTCAAAATTGGCCTAAACCGATGTAAAAAAAACAAGTCAGGGCCTTCTTAGGGATTGCCCGGGTACTACAGAAGGTTTTTGCCTAACTTTGCCACAATTGCAGCTCCTCTCACAGACCTCACAAAGGGTCTAAATCCTCAATGGTAAAATGGGATAGAAGGCAGAGGAAGCGTTCTGTAAATTAAAAGAAGTGTTATGTAAGAGACCAGTATTAATTGCCCCCAAATTTTTAAAACCGAGTTTAAGGTACAGGCAGATGCCTCTAATGTGGGATGGGAGCAGTCCTGTCCCAGGTGGTTGAAAGGGGATAACACCGTAGTTTTATCTAAGCAAGGAGTGACATCGCGGAGAAGAACTATGCTTCATAGAAAGGGAATGTCTGGCTTTGAAATGGGCAAAATTGAATCACTGAAATACTACCTACTAGGGAGGCAGTTTTAAGTTTGTTACTGACCACAGCCTTAAAATGGATGGCCCAGAATAAGGGAAACAATGCAAGAGTGACCAGGTGGTTTTTTGGCCTTGCAAGATTTTAAGTTCTATGTGGAACCATCGCCCAGGGTCACAACAAGGCAATGCAGTATGCGTTGTCAACGGGTTTATTGTTGTAAGGCACAAGGTGCTCCTCCCCACGGGCTGAGCAGAGGGAGGGGATATGTAAGATGGCAGCCGGAAGAGTCTGCAAAGTGAAAAGTATATATTCCGCCAGGTTCTGCATGCACCATGATGAATGGATGGCAACGACTTCAAAGAAAAGGAAAGTCGCATGTTCCCCGCCACTGGTAGGTGGCAGTTATCGGTCACCAAGGTACTGGCTTGGTGAGGTAGGAGCCGATTGTTTTGTTGTCAGCTGCGATAGGGAGTTGGCACATGTTTAACAGCTTCAAGTGTTAGAAAACAGCTTACTTCCTGACGGCTCTTAACCGGGGAGGGGAGTCAAAGTGTGGGTGGTGATGGGTCCCTCCCCAGGATCAGTCCAAGTTGGGCTGCTCATATTAAGAGCTAGTCAGTTGATGGTGTGGCTGTTTACCCAAGGTAAAAAAAAGTTTTGACCTTTGGGGGTTGTGGACTGGAGACGGCAAGATCACCCCTACAGCCACGGCTGGTTTAAGGTATAGTGAGGACAACTATTACCTTTGTATTAGCCAGCGCTCAGACGAGCAGGAGTTTGTTTCATTTGTTTTGTTTTTACGTTTTCAATTGTTGCCACTGTCTTGCTTGAAGGGGTGCCAATAAAATACGGAGCAACCGTATTTGGACTACACACCTGTCTGAGTCTCTGTCAAACTGGACTTTTGCTACGATTCCAGAGCGGCCTGCGGCTCACAATATAAAATATATTTTATATATAATATATATATAATTTTATATAAAATTATATACATACATACATTATATATATATACACCCAAGTGTTCAATATATACAGTGCTGCAGAATGTAAACAAAACTATACATAATTAATTCCTAGTTATTTACACTTTATACAAAATCCAGTCCATAATAGTGTATAACTCAAGATGAGTACATAAAGCCACTTGTGCTAGGCCACTAGATTGTATATAAACACAAGAAGTGCACAGTAATAATATATATAGATGTCTCATAAGTATATAACAATATCGCTTTGATACCAGCATGAACAACAATACTAGATGCAGATAATTGTAACTCACAATTTCTAATAGATGAATAGGCCACGTTCATTACACATGTTAAAAGTAGAGGACTGTTTCTCCCTGTTATACCCTCAACTACTTACCAACGTAGAGAGAAGAGAAGGTAAAGAAAAGGGCCGCAGCCCTGTGGATTAGGAGCCTCTAATAGTGAAGTGAGGAAGTGCCAGAAATATATTGTTCGTTGCGGCCGTACCCCCGGAACCCGAAGTCGCCGTGTCACGCTGCATCATTTCTGGAAAGAAGACAGATGGGAAATGTAGTCCAAGTAAGCTGTACGCGCATGCGCAATAGCACAGCGCAGCGATAGTACTGTAAAATTTACTGTCTGCAAACATAACCCTCACTGCTGTCATGAGAAAAAGGAGCAATTTATCAGAGTTGCAATAAGGGATGATTATTGGCATTCAGGCCAAGTGTGGCAGAGACTGAGCAGTTTGTGAACGGTTCATGTGCTGTATCATAAGTGAACAAATGGACAAATTGCAAATAAGCAATGTGGAAACTGTGGAGTACTATGTACCATTGGTGTGAGGGATAAATGTCAGCCACAAAGATGTTCGAGAGTAGAACCAAATGTGTCAGCGGAGCAGCTCAACAACAAAACAAACCAGGGGGCTACCAAATGTGTGAATAAAACAACAGTTCAGCTAACTCCACTACACATGTGGCTCCAAAGCAGATGGATGTTCACTACATTTCTACTAATGATGTTGCATCGGCAGAAAAAGCTACAATTTTCATGGAAGTATCAAAATTGGACCTTCACTGATTGACAGTTGACTTATCCAATGAGTCACATTTTCTGTCTCATCAAATGGGAGGAGGTTGGCTTTTCAGGCAAAAAACATTGGAAAATAAATACCCTGCTACCAATGCTGGAAGAACAAAAGCTGGCGGTTGCAGCAGTGTGATCTAGAGACTTTTTTCATGACATTCTCTGGTACCCTCAGCCATGCTAACGAAACTCGCAACCAAATTTGTATATGAATCGATGATTTTCTATCACGTCCACCTATATACTGATTATCTTCCCTGGGGGTGATGGGATCTTCCAGCAAAACAAAACAACATGTCACTTAGCTAGAAATGTCTGACATTGGTTACAAGAGCATAACCAAGACTTCCAAGTATTACCCTGACCCCCTAATTCTCCAGACTTGAACCCTTTTGAGCATCTGTTGGATCACCTTGCTCATCATGTTTGCTCTATGGATCCACCACCATGCACCCTCCAGCCACTGTGGGATGCAGTCAGCATGGCTCAAGATACCTGTGACTACCTACCAGGACTTTATTGAGTCACTCACAGCCCGTGTAGCTACTGTCTGTGCTGCACCCGACAGCTACTCTGATCATATTAATATGACTTGACGGTGTACAAAATATGTATGCCTGTGACCGAATCAGGGCTAAATGATGGCCCATATGAAAGCTGTGATGATAAAGTAGAATGGAGGTTGGAAGGGGTATCCTATATCCCCAGATTTAAAGGGGTTGTCCCACTACAACGATTAGCTTTCAACATGTAGGGAACAGTAAATGAAGAGGTTTTCAAATATAAAGCTTTGTTTATTTTTCTTTGTTGAGGAGAGATAAAAGTGATTTTATCCGCTCTAAGTACACTCAGTTTTCTCTACGTTACCGACCTGCTCTCCCCTGCTGATTTTTTTATCTGATAGCAGGGATGACATAATAATAATGATAATAATGATAATCTTTATTTATATAGCGCTAACATATTCCACAGCACTTTACAATATACAGGGTATAAGTATAGAAAAAAAAGACAAACATTACACAGTAAAAAAAAAAAGCTACTTACAGATCAGACACAAGGTGTGATTTCCCTTTTCACAACAGCTTACAATCTATAAGGGTGTATGTGTGAGACAAAGGGTGAGAAGTGCTTGGTTAACACAATGGTCCAGTCATGTTTCATATATATGGGGTAGTTTACATAGAAATTGGATGAACCTGCCACCCAGACTGTACATATATATACAGATAAGTGCCTGTGAGGGCCAGAAATGTGTGTAACAGAATTTGGGGAGTGGGGTTACCAATTAGTTATCTTCATAGGCCTGCCTAATAAGATGTATTCTCAGGGCACGCTTAAAACAATGAGGGTTATGAGTGTGCCTGATTGTACGGGGTAGCATGTTCCAGAGAACTTTTGTAGCACATGAAATCTTGGAGACGTCATGGGAGGTTCTTATGATTGAGGTATGTAATTTAAGATCATCAGCAGAGATCAGGGAACAGGTAGAGGGGTAAATAGAGATGAGGGAGGAGACTTGGGGGGGTGCAGTGTTGCATAAAGCAGCAGAGTGATAAGTTTCTGTTGTATTCTGTGCTGAATGGGCAACCAATGCAGTGACTGACACAGTGTAGAGGCATCAGTATAATGGCTGGAAAGAAAGATGAGCCTGGCTGCTGCATTCAGGACAGATTGGAGAGGGGGGAGTTTGAAGGGAAGGAGACTGATAAGCAGTGAGGTACAGTAGTCAAGACGAGAAAGTATAAGAGCACCTGGAGATGTTCTTGAGCTGTAGGTGACAGGAGTGGGCAAGGGATTGGCTAAAGGGAGTGAAGGAGAGATCAGAATCTAGTATAACCGCAAGACAGCAGGTCTGCTATCTAGGAGTTATAGTAATGCCACACACTGAGAGAGGAATAGTAGGGTGGGGTTGGTTAGTAAATGATGGAATGACAAGAAATTCAGCTTTAGTAAGGTTCAGTTTGAGATAGAGAGAGCACATGGTCAGACAGTCACTGATGTTTTGAGGAGGCAGAAATGTACGGAAAAAGTATATAATTAGTGTCATCAGCATAGAGAGGTACAGAAAGCCAAATCGCTGATGGTTTGTCCAAAGGGGGGCTGTGAAAAATGAAAAAAAAAGGGGCCCCAGAATTATCAAAAAGGGAAAGAACTCAACAGCAAGGGGGAAAAGAAGGAGAAGTAAAAACCTGCAAATGAGACACTGAAGGACCCGGTCAGAGGGGTTTGGGATGAGAACCCAAAGGACTGTGTCCGCAGGCCAATCCCTTGAGCTGCAGAGGAAAATTTGGGTTAATCCACAGTGCAGAAAGATCCAGAAGAATCAACGAGTAGTTGCCTTCAGATTTAACTGTCAGGAGATCATTTGAGACTTTAGCTAGAGAAGTTTCTGTGGCGTATAAAGTGCGGAAACCTGATTGTAAAGGAATGAGAAGAGAGTTAGCAGAGAGATAACAGGTTAGGCAAGAGTAGACCAAGCGTTCCAAGAATTTAGAGATGAAGGGTGGGTTAGAGACTGGTTGATATTTGTCACAGGAGGGTAAAAAAGTGGCTTTTTTGGTAAAGGGTTTGATGGGTTTTTTTAAAGGGAAGGAAAGATTCCATTGGAGAGAGATTAAAGTTTGCAGTTAGGTGAGATAGGAGAGCTGGAGAAATAGACTGGACACGGTGGGAGGGAATGGGGTCACTAAAGTACGTAGTGGGGTGAGCAGATGAGCGATAGCCTGGATACTTCTTCCTCTGTCGTTGATTCAAGGGCTGAGAGCAGACTAGAGGACATGTAGGGAGGAACAGGACAGTTATTACTTGGGGATTGTAATGTGATGTTTTGCTAGATGCTCTCGATTTTCTCTTTGAGTGGTCAGGTCTTCAGCACAGAGGTCAGTGACTGGGGCCTGAGCTTTAGGTCTGAGGAGAGAGTGGAAAGTGTCAAACAATTGTTTTGAGTTATTGTGTAAAGTTGACATGAGTGAGGTAAAATAGTCTTGTTTGGCAATTGAAAGGCAGTGAGTTAAGTCCTGAACATGAATTTATAGTGGAGAAAGTCTGCAGGAAGCTTTCACTTTCTCCCGCTCTCGGCACACTAGAAAATGTGCAGAAAAAAGTCTGAGGTGTTGCCAAGGGGCCAGCATCTGACTTGGTGGTGGGTGTCGATGGTGCCAATTGCCCCCGGGTTTTTGAGAGAGTTCATTGTTTTTTAACACCAGGTTGGACAGGGGATGGAGGAGATTGGGGAAAATGAGGGGCTGTAGAAAAATTTTTATGGTTCCTGAGTGTCTATGGGGTGGGGGATTTCTGAACGGGGACAAAAGGGGGGTCCAAGAAATCTGAGACTTAGATAGTGAAAGAGATAAGGTTGTGATCAGAGTGTGCATAAGGAGAATTACTGATGTTTGAAATTGAGCAAAAGACCAGATCAAGTTCCCATACTGTCATCACTGGTCGCACACAGATCTGCTGGAAGTCAGTGTTATCTGATCTAGCAGATCTAACAAAAAAAACTTAGGGCCACATGTATGAAAACTGTCTAGGTCTAAAATTCACTTTGTTGCCTATAGCAGCCAATCAGAGCGCCCCTTTAATTTCATATAGTGCTCTGTAAAAATGTAAGGGGTGCTCTGATTGGTTGCTATGGGCAAAAAAGTGAATTTTAGACCTAGACACTTTTCATACATGTGGCCCTTAATAGTTTTGTTCACTTTAGCTTTGAAGCTTCTCTGGACTTTTGATAAACATCTCCTGCTCTAATGTCAGAGTAATTAGAAAACCTTTGACTGCCAAGCTGGTATGTTAATCGCTGCCATAAAACCAGGCACAGCTTGACAAGGAAGAGACAAACTGTATGAATGAAAGCTGCTTTTGGCTCTGAAACAACGTGATAAAACAACACCTTTAAGCACCATGAGAACCTGTCCCATTCCTGGATATGTTTGCTGTTCAATCCATCTATAGATCGTGATAGAAAGGTCCGAAGCCACAGTAGAAGGTTTTGCTTGCGTGGAATTGGTTAATGCCTGATATAAAAACACTATTCATAAGTGAAAAGTGTGTGCTTCAAGCTTCAGTACGGGAGCAACTAGAGTGATCATGAGGAGAATAATTTAATCTACAAATGCATGCAGATAATTCCAGTTAAGGCTACTGCAGATCATTTAATGCCCAGTCATTAGAAAAAAGCTGATGAAATGAATCGCCAGTCATGTCGAAGGTGTACGTGTTTACTTTTTGATTCATCAGCTGGAAGATTCCGCCTTCTCAGCTGCAGTATGGAGAGCCAGCTGTCTACCATTTATGTTGCTAATTCATTAAAGCCAGTTATTCATCCTCCCTGGAAATCACTGCAGTCCTGCATACTGGCAGACAATAATGTTCTAGTGTTTGTGGCTGCAATTGCTGACAATATCAATTATTTACTTTTCTGTCAATTCCCATTAGACATTTTTAACTGGAGAATTACACTGAGTTATTGAATTACAAACAGCTAAAAGCTTTAGGGAATCTAAACTAATTAGCAAGCATTTGTAAACCCCTTTGTTCTTGGTAATTTGTTTACAAGAGTAACTCAACCTTTTAATTACGGGTGAATGCAGGGCCACATACCATTACAGTCATTTCTGTTTAATGCAAGGAGGCACGCTGTAGATACAGTCAATCGCAGCTTTTAATGAGCTGAGATGACCCAGCATGCAATAATATGACCTAAAATAAAAGGTTGTCTGTAATTGTAACTGAGAAAGGCAGAATCACTCCCGCAGCTTTAGGCTGGCACACACGCTACTCCCATCTGATACTTCTATGCCTGGGCTCTGGGCTAGAGATCAATTGGCCCACATTAATTTTACATAAAAGAGTAATTGCTTACAGAAACCATTTGCCAATTATTATTTTATTGGTTCATAAGTGCACACTCTATTCAATTATGGTTACTCTACCTTGGATTTAAAATATTGTCTACTAAAAAAAAATAAGACCCACAGGAGTACTGAGCAAAATAGGTAATTTACTTTTAAAGTGGCAATATTTTCTGCTGTTCTTTTGTTGTTTAATATTAGGCTGAACTGGATGGACGTCTTGTCTTTTTCGGCCTTACAAACTATGTAACTATGTAATTATAAAGGTGTAGTTTAAGTAGTCAATAAATGTAGACTTTATACATAATATATATATCAGACTTGCCAACCATCTCATTAGTATTCCAGAAGATTTTTTAGCCCCACCCCTGTGAATACCTACACCACACCCAGAAATGTCTAAGCTCCACCAAGGAACTCCCTTGTTCTACCTGGGAATTCCCATAAGTCCCACACCATTTATGTAATGTGTTCTCGGTCAGTTGGCAAGTATGATATATCTTCTATTACAATACATAACTAAGTAAAATTGCAGGGCTATATTAAGTCATCTGTTGAAGAGTACTCTTGTTATCCTCTCCTGGGTTGTTTTTACCTTGTCTGGTACATCTGATAAAACTGCACCTCCTCTCGTATCAAAAGTTGTCCTTACTTAGTGTGGCATGCATGTTTTAAAGCTTATGTTCACAAATGACATGGGCACAAATTATATTTATCATAGTAGTTATCATGAGTTAAAAAAAAAAGTTATACTAATGCCAGGGTGCAATCTTGATGCCTTCATTCATTTTCATATGAATATCAGACTTGCTTGTAGGTGTAGACTCTTCTCAGGTTTTGAAACTAATAGGGACCACAGGGAACAGTGATAAGGGAATGAGCAAGAATTGGCAGGTATGAATACAGCAAATTCTATTGTTTTTATGTAACTGTGGAGATCTTAGTCTTTTTGCTATTCTTCTCATTAGAATTGGTTGGATAACACATACAAAATGTAGTGCTTAGTACCTTGCAAAAAAAGGACAACTATTGATCTCATAAGAGTCATGGATGCCCACTGATGAGCAAAGAAAGCTAGATATAGCCCATTTGTCACCAAAGAAGTGCTACTCATACACAAATTGCTAAATAAATGTTTATGATAAAATGGTAAAATCACAGAAAAAGAGGCATGCTCACTGCTACAAGAGCAGGTTAAAAATGTAGGAGTCAATAAAAGCCTCACTGCTACATGGGAGAAGTTGCATAAATACAGAAAACTAGTGAACAATTTCCCACACACCTACTATCTGTGGGAGGAGCAACTGCTTAATACATAACTGCACACAACTTAAAACCCAGTTCCAAAAAGTATACAGAAGAAGAGCTACATTACCATAAAGGGACATTGCATAATTGCAAAATTACTGATAAACAACCACTCACAGTCCTATTATCCATGAGGAGGATGATTGATAGTATCATAATCAGGCTCGGGACTGAGCCGCCGGGGGATCGGTGAATCCCCCGGTGGGCCCCCCCAAGCCTCTGTTGGCCCCGGAGGCAGTGCCGTCGCTCCCCGGGGCCCGGCCGCGCATCCGGTCACTGGACGCCTGGGACCTGTGTCCCGAGCGCCCAGAGACCGGCCTGGGAGTTGGGGACTAATGTCCCCGACTCCCGGGGCTGCGCGGGGGTCAGCGGAGCACAGCCCATAGCGCTGCGCTCCGTGATCTCCCTGGCAGGCTGAAGATGCTAGGCCTTCAGCTGCCGGGGCCGGGCCCCTTTTACTGCTGACATGGCGGCGCGGTTTGACGTCACATCACCTCCCCGCCTATGTAGGTCCGCGTAGAGGCCGGCGGCAGCACGGAGGGGGCGGAGCGGATGCGGAAAGCCAGGTAGTGGCTGTTTGTTGTTTTTTTTTTTTTTTTTTTACACTAAGGGGGTCCCAGGCTCAAGGGGGCCCCTGATTACAGGGGGGTCCCTGGCTACAAGGAGGGGGGCCCTGGTAAAAGGGGGGGGGGGGGCAGGCTACAAGGAGGGGAGGGCCCTGGTAAAAGGGGGGGGGGGGGGGCATGGCTACAAGGGGGGGGGCCTGGCTACAAGGGGGGGCCCTGACTACAGGTGGTCCCTGGCTACAAGGGGGGGGCCCTGAATACGGGGGTCCTGGTACAAGGGGGGGCCCTGATCAAGGGGGCCCCTGACTACAAGGGGGACCCTAACTACAAGGGGGTCCCTGGCTACAAGGGGGTCCCTGGCTTCAACGAGGTCCCTGGCTACAAGGGGGGTCCCTGACTACAGGGGGTCCCTGGCTACAAAGAGGGCCCTGGCTTCCAGGGGGGGCCCTGACTACAAGGGGTCCCTGGCTTAAAGGGGGGTCCCTGGCTAAAGGGGGGCCCTGGCTACAAGGAGGGGCCCTGACTACAGGGGGTCCCTGGCTAAAAGGGGGGTCCTAGCTACAAGGGGGTCCCTGGCTACAAGGGGGGCCCTAACTACAGGGGGTCCCTGACTACCAGGGGTCCCTGGCTACAAAGGGGGTCCCTGGCTACAAAGAGGGTCCTGGCTACAAGAGGGGCCCTGGCTACAAGGGGGGGCCCTGGCTACAAAGAGGGCCCTGGCTACAGAGGGGCCCTGGTTACAATGGGCACCCTGGCTACAAGGGGGGCCCTGACTACCGGGGGGCCCTGGCTACAAAGAGGGCCCTGGCTACAAAGAAGGCCCTGGCTACAAGGGGGGCCCTGGCTACAAGGGGGGGACCTGACTACATGACGGGGCCCTAACTACAAGGGGGGGCCCTGGCATCAAGGGGGGGCCCTGGCTAAAAACGGGGGCCCTGGCTACAGGGGGGCCCTGGCTACCTACAGGGGGTACTACAAGGGGGCTGGCTACTACAGGGGGCCCTGGCTACCTACCGGGGGCCCTGGCTACAAAGGGGGCCCCGGACTACAAGGGGGGCCCTGGCTACCTACAGGGAGGCCCTGACTACAAAGGGGGCCCTGACTACAAAGGGGGCCCTGACTACAAAGGGGGCCCTGGCTACCTAAAGCGGGGCCCTGGCTCGCTAACGGGGGGCCGTGACTCCCTACAGGGGGGCCCTGACTACAAGGGGGGCCCTGGCTACCTAAAGGGATGCTTTGACTACCTACAGGGGGGGCCCTGACTACAAAGGGGGCCCTGGCTACCTAAATACTAAAGGGGCCCTGACTACCTACACAGTAGCTAAAGGGGGGCCCTGACTTCCTGTACACTAGCTAAAGGGGGCCCCCTAACTCCCTGTTACTACCTAAAGGAAGGCCCCTTACTGCCTGTATACTACCTAAAGGAGACCCCTAACTGCCTGCAACTACCTAAAGGAGGCCTTAAACTGCCTGTTTTATACTTCATGGGAACCCCTTAACTCCCCTTGTATACTACTAAAGGGGTCCTAACTGCTTGCAGCCTATCTAAAGGGGACCCTAACTACCTACAGCTTACCTAACTGGGAGAAAGCACCTACCTACAGACTGGGGCCTTGCCTATTTGCCTATCTACCTAGGGTCTTGTCTACCTACCTGGTAAAATAATTGAGAGGGCAGCAGCCTATAGTTGTAGCATTATCTCCAGCTGGTTAGTTCTCTCCCCACCTTCCAACCCCTTAGGGGTACTAGGCCTCTAAGTTATGGGGTTGTACCCGCTCTCCCACCCTGGGCAGTTTTTACAGAGGTGGGAAAAGATTAAAAGGGTGCTGGAAATTGAGGATTTTTCAGATATTTGTGTGTAATTTCTGCAGGGCTGAGCTGTGCCCGGACGGACAAGTCATCATGGCGGTCTGGAACGGATTTCAGAGGAAAAGGGAATAAGAACAACTCGTGAGAGAAGAGAACGATCCTCAGTCAAGACGTCTCCGGTTTAGTCCCTGATTTCAGGAGTTATTTTACTTCTATATTGGGGTCAGTGCTGTATTCACTGTAATGTGATGTGACCTGAGCTGGTGTCTGACCTCTATGTTGGTCTTTATTGGCGGGTTGTAGGTTATTCCTGAGCTGGTGTCTGACCTCTATGTGGTCTCTATATGGCGGGGGTTTTTAGGTTATACCTGAGCTGGTGTTGATCTCTATGTGGTCTCTATATGGCGGGTGTAGGTTATACCTCAGTGGTGTTGGACCTCTATGTGGTGGTTTTTGTAGGTTATACCTGAGCTGGTGTTGATCTCTATGTGGTCTTTTATATGGCGGTGGTGTTTTAGGTTTTACCTGAGCTGGGTGTCTGATCTCTATGTGGTCTCTATTGGCGGTGTAGGTTTACTCAGCTGGTGTTGGACCTTATGTGGTGGTGTTGTAGGTTATACCAGAGCTGGTGTTGATCTCTATGTGGTCTCTATATGACAGTGTTGTAGGTTATACCTGAGCTGGTGCCTGACCTCTATGTGGTCTCTATATGGCAGTGTTGTAGGTTATACCTAAGCTGGTGTCTGACCACTATGTGATCTCTATATGGGGGTGTTGCAGGTTATACCTGAGCTGGTGTCTGACCTCTATGTGGTCTCTATATGACGGTGTTGTAGGTTATACCTGAGCTGGTGTCTGACCTCTATGTGGTCTCTATATGGCCGTGTTGTAGTTTATAACTGAGCGGGTGTCTGACCACAGTGTGGTCTCTAAAGGGCAGTGTTGTAGGTTATACCTGAGCTGGAGTCTGACCTTATGTGGTCTCTATATGGTGGTGTTGAAGGTTATACCTGAGTGGTGTCTGACCCTTATGTGGGGCTCTATATGGTGGTGTTTTAGGTTATACCTGAGCTGGTGTCTGACCTCTATGTGGTCTCTATATGAAGGTTGTTGTAGGTTATACCTGAGCTGGTGGGCTGACCTCTATGTTGGTCTCTATATGGCCGTGTTGTAGATTATACCTGAGCTGGTGTCTGACCACTATGTGGTCTCTAAAGGGCAGTGTTGTAGGTTATACCTGAGCTGGAGTCTGACCTCTATGTGGTCTCTATATGGTGGTGTTGAAGGTTATACCTGAGCTGGTGTCTGACCTCTATGTGGTCTCTATATGGTGGTGTTGTAGGTTATACCTGAGCTGGTGTCTGACCTCTATGTGGTCTCTATGTGGTGGTGTTGTAGGTTATATCGGTGCCGGTATAATGCCAGCGTACATGTGTCCCTGATTGACCCTGTGATAGGAGTTAGACTTTTACTTTCTTGCTGGTGTTTATTTTAGAAGGTGGTGAGGTGCGTGACCAAGGGAAACGTGGAGGGGGATATTGTATGTGGGTGGAGGGGGATATTGTATGTGAATGGAGGGGGATATTGTATGTGGGTGGGGGGGGATATTGTATGTGGGTGGAGGGGGATATTTTATGTGGGTGAAGGGGAATATTGTATGTGGGTGGAGGGGGATTTTGTATGGGGTGGAGAGGGATATGGAGGGAGCTCTTAGCCCTGTGTTTTATGATATGTTAGATGCCCAAATGTGTGACTACATTGTACTACACATTACAGTTCAGTTTTTCACACTGTATTATGTGGTAAAATGGGCGCATTTATGTCCGAGAGGCCTTTAAAATTTTCATGTACAGGAGGGTGGCCCCCCCAAGAACAACTCCCCCTGTGGGCCCCAGCCCCCCCAGTCCGACACTGATCATAATTGCACACAGATAACGCTTCTAGAAGGACCTAGTCATGTGAATATGTGTGGTGCACCATGTTGACTTACAGTCTATTAATGAAGCCCATAATATTCAATTGAGCAAGCTGCTCAACACAAAACACTGACACCCCATGCTCCCCAATATCACAGCGACAAACTACATCTTGAAGAAAATATCGAAAACAGTGTTAGTTGATATTGTAGCCAAAATATGATAGGACAATGTCACAGCACAGAATGCAGGGCTGCTTGCTTTCTACGGGGCTGCCTAAACACAGACCAATCAGAGTGCTCAAACTGCTCCCAGTTTACCAACCAAAGAACACATAAGCATCATAATTGGAGTATGGAGTACTGAAAGAAGGTGGTCTGGTCTGATAATTCATGCTTATCTTAGATCATAGAAGTATCTGTGTTTCGCTTCCAAGGGGAAGTAATGCCACCAGGATGCAATACGTAAAAAAAGCAAGGCAGCAGGGGTAATATGAAGCACTGGGCAATGTTCTGTGGGGAAAATTTGTGTCCTAGCATTTATGTGGATGTTAAACATAGCTGCAGAGCAAGTACACCCCTTCACTGCAACAATATAGTGTAATGGCAATGACCTCTTTCAGAAAAATGATGTTCCCTGCTACACTGCAAACATCAATCAGGAATGGTTTGATGAACCATGACATCAAGGTGTTGTGCTAGAAAAACAAGCTTATCCACGGAGGCCCTATCCAGCAACCATAGGCCTTTAAAGATCTGCTGCTAGCCGCTAGTCTTGTTGCCAGATATCAAAGAATACTTTCAGAGGTCCTATGTCTTGATAGGTCTTAATGGCTTTAATGTCATGGTCAATAAGTATACAGTGTGTGCAGAATTATTAGGCAAGTTGTATTTGAGAAGATTATTTTTATTATTGAACAACAACTATGTTCTCAATCAACCCAAAAGACTCATAAATATCAAAGCTTAATGTTTTTGGAAGTTTTTTTAGATTTGGCTATTTTGGGAGGATATCTGTTTGTGCAGGTAACTGTTACTGTGCAGAATTATTAGGCAACTTAATACAAACCAAATATATACTCATCTCACTTGTTTATTTTCCTCAGGTAAACCAATATAACAACAATTTAGAAATAAACATTTCTGAGATTCAAAAACAAAACCAAAACCAAATCAGTGACCAATATAGCTACCTTTCTTTACAATGACACTCAAAAACCTCCATCCATAGATTCTGTCAGTTGCTTGATCTGTGTGCAGCAGCCACCACAGCCTCCCAGACACTGTTCAGAGAGGTGGACTGTTTTCCCTCCCTGTAGATCATACATTTTAGGAGGGACCACAGGTTCTCTATGGGGTTCAGATCAGGTGAACAAGGGGACCACGTCATTATTTTTTCGTCTTTTAAACCTTTACTGGCCAGCCACGCTGTGGAGTATTTGAATGCATGTGATGGAGCATTGTCCTGCATGAAAATCATGTTTTTCTTGAACGATACCAACTTCTTCCTGTACCACTGCTTGAAGAAGGTGTCTTCCAGAAACTGGCAGTAGGTCTGGGAGTTCAGCTTCACTCCAACCTCAACCCAAAAAGGTCCCACAAGTTCATCTTTGATGATTCCAGCCCATACCAGTACCCCACCTCCACCTTGCTGGCGTCTGAGTCGGAGTGGAGCTCTCTGCCCTTTACTGATCCAGCCTCGGGCCCATCCATCTGGCCCATCAAGAGTCACTCTCATTTCATCAGTCCATAAAACCTTAGAAAAATCAGTCATAAAGGGGTGTTAACATTTGAACTGTTCGTGCTCTTTAGCTGATTCTATGATATTGAGTTTGAAATCCAGGGGCGAGTCTCTCCTCTCAGCAGGCGTGTCTCTCCTCCCAGGAGGCGTGTCTCCCCTCACTGAAGACCTGTGACATCATTTTGTATGAAGCAGGGGATGCAGAAGGTTGTCTGGATATAACAGCTCTGGAGCCACCTGCACGCTTCTTATGTCTGCAGAGCCTCCATCTCCAGGCTCCACAAGCTCCTTGCTGTGGTATAAGCAGTTATACACACAGCCTGAACTGATGAGACATGTGAGATATGCACACTGCCCCCTCCCTCCCCCCTCTGTTCCAGGCAGGAGTCTGTGGTATATGCAGTTATACACACAGCCTGAACTGATGAAACACATGTGAGGAAGCACACTGCCCCTCCCTCCTCCCTCTGTGTTCCAGGCAGGAGACTGTATGACTGATACACACTGCCCCTCGCCCTGTTATCAGGCAGGAATGTGTTATATGTGTTATATGATGTGAACAAAGGATGTAACACTGTTATCTGAGGGGATCTATGAGTTACACAGTCAGAAATTAGTCAGATCTTTCACCTTAGAGCTGGGAGATGAGTATAGAGCCAGCAGACCTTGGTTTCCCTATCGATTAACAGCTCAGAGGGGAGTAAACACAGAGTGTGCAGGCAGCCAATCACAGCACAGGGGGCGTTTCCTGTCTGGGGGCGTATCCTAACAGGCTGAATGAAATGTCAGCCAGCCAATCACAGTGCAGGGGGCGTGTCTAGTGGGGGCGGGAAACTCCAGGGGGCGTGGCTGACCAGCAACAGCAGAAATAGAACACAGATTTACAGAAAAGCTCATATCTGCTAAACCAAGTGACAGAGGTAATGCAAATTTGTACTGTCCCCATAATCTGAGACATGATCTTTATAGCGAGAAAACCACTTTAAGATATTTCTTGGCCCAGTCTTGACGTTTTATCTTATGTTTCTTGTTCAAAGGTGGTCATTTTTCAGCCTTCATTACCTTGGCCATATCGCTGAGTATCACACACCTTGTGCTTTTTGATACTCCAGTAACGTTGCAGCTCTGAAATATGGCAAAACTGCTGGCTAATGGCATCTTGACAGCTTCACGCTTGATTTTCCTCCATTCATGGGCAGTTATTTTGCGGCTTTTTTTTCAACACGCTTCTTGCAACCCTGTTGGCTATTTGCCATGAAACACTTGTTTGTTCGGTGATCACGCTTCAAAAGCGTCGCATGTTGCTGCCACTAGATGGCGAACGTTAGGGGACCTGGTAGAAACCTGCCACCGAGGGCATGATCTCGGTGGGGGAAGCCAGGTGTTGTCGGTCAGCAATATTAGGTTGCTGACACTCATATGTAGTATGGCTGATGTCCAGCAATTATGGGTTGGCTTTCCCGAAAGAGCTGCAGTTGGGTGGGTGGCTGTTCCCGCGTTCCCATGTTCCCACGTTCCAATTCCGGGATTTACCAGGCCTATAAAAGCCTGGTACTCTGGGTTATCTGGGGGTGTGGTCAGCTGCAAGTTGGAGCAGCAGTGGAGCTGGTGAGAGGAGGCTCTTAACCCCCCAGGCTTGAGGCAAGCAGGTGGCTGCCCTAAGGAAGTCTGAACCAGTGGAGGCTGGTACAAGTGTTGGTGGTGCTGTGCAGTAGGCATAGGCCACGTTAGTGAGGGACGCATTTAATGTTTCGTTAGTGGCTAGATGGCTGAGAATTTTATTTATGTTTTGTTGTTTGTGCTCTGTATACTGTGCCTCAATAAAACTGGTTGAGGCCAGTTTAAACCAGAAGCCTTTGTCAGTGTGCCATCCGTTCAACCCAAGCAAAAGTACCCCCAGAACAGTCCAAGATGGCGTCCGGACGCATGTGAGTCGTCACAATAAATATATATAATTTGTTTTGAACCTTTGAATTTCAGGCTCCATATCTCACCATCCTGTACAGATTTGAATGTGAGTATACCATCATTTTACAGACACTCATTTTGGTTATCTCAAACATAATTTTGACTTGCAACTATTTAGAAAATGTTTAATTATGCAGATTCTTGTCATGTAACTCCATTGTTACTGTTTTGATCCTAAAAATCTAACTCTTAATTTTTATTATTTTCTTAGTATTTTGTAAATCTACCTTTGGCTTTCAACACTGCCTGAATCCTTCTGGGCAGGCTTATGATCAGATTCAATCATGTCTTGACCGAAATCTGATCTCTTGTCTCTTCTACACATTCCCAATGTTGGTGCATACTGGTCAGCACACTTGGGTAAGAATACAGCTTTTTCTTCAATTCTACCTACACGTGTTCAATTGAGCTGAGGTCTTGGGACTGTGGGGGCCAATCCAGCAACTCTACTTGATTGTAATTGAACCATGTCTTCACCAATCTCAACATATGCTACGAGTCCTCGTTCTGCTGGAAAACTATGTCATCATTTTTATACCCATAGTACTTAAGTGTACAAGTCTACAAGTAACTTATCTTGTAGGACACTCACATATAGCTCAGTATTGAGATCCCCATTGGTCCTGGTCAAGTATCCAAAGCCTTTGGTTGTGAAGCAATCCCATCATCAGACTTCCTCCACAGAACTTGATATTTCCTTCAATTTCTTGACCCATTAGCCCCGTTTTCCCTTGATTCTTCCAGACCTATCTGCAGCCATCAGAGTACAATCTATTGATTTTTGTCTAATTTCTCCAAGTCACCCATTTCCAATCTTTCACTTTTCATGCTTTTTTGCATACTCCAGCTGACGCTTCTTATGATGATATTAAAATCAAGGCTTCTTCACCTTTTTCAGGCCACCATTCTAGACTTATATAATGTGCATTGCATGGTGCTTGCATAGGTGTCTGTGATCTCACTATTATAAAGTATATGAGCCACCTCCACTGCCCTGTTTGTTGCGCCAGAACTGATAGACCTTGTGTTGAGCCGACTTATTGAACTTAATTTTGTATTCTTCCAACTGTCATGGGTCTCACGTAATGCAATTTGGTAATTTTCTTGGCCAAGAATCCGCTATCGATCATCTGGATGATGCTGTTTCTCTGTTCTTGGGAAATCTTCTTCATGGCTGCTCCTTGATTCGAACCAGTGACCTTTCACTGGGGAATCAAACTAATAACACCCTGAACTATTAGGAAATTTATATATCCATGCAGTCCCCTATTTACAACATTCCATTTTACATCTGTCTCCTAATTGCAAATGGAGACTTATGGGGGGTGGCTTAATGTGCTGACATCACAACCACACGCCCGATGATAACATTGAAACTTTGCAAGCCTTCCTCTGTCCACTGTGCCTTCTAGCCTGCACAGCACAGCAACTCTTTTTTACCTTCCTCCAGCCCACCCACCTTGCGCTCGGAACCTCCATTTTCACAACAGCTCTCCAGCTCTAGTCTTACTCTGTCAGCCCTGGCACAATAAGTCTGTTTTTACGGCTCCCAGTACCCGCCACCTCTAATTTAAAATACAGTGCTGCCACCCATACAATTGAAGTTGTGGAACTATAAGTGCCAGCATTCTACCCCAAACACTTGTTTAACATGGACTGCTGTGGCTTGCTTGTACATGTAGTTCCATATTCCACAGCAGCTAGTAGCTGTAGAATTGCAAATGCCAGCATATATATATATATATATATATATATATATATATATTATATATATATATATATATTATTTTGTATATTTGGCATACATATATACGGCTTGCCTTGTTTGTGATAAGCTGTGCCTTTCTATAAATATATATGTAGAAAGGCACCTTACTGGTCCACATTCTAATGTTTTGCATAAATTGCTGTTTATCTTACACCAGCATGTGTTACATTAGTCCCAGCCATCAAGGAAAAGTCAGATTTTTTTTAAATCGCTTTCTTCATTGTGCGGAAAAGTGATGAATTTTTTAACATCTACAAAACACATTGTTTGCGATCACATTAGGCTTTCAAAGACAACTGTAAAAAAAATAAATTCAGCTGAATAGTATAATATTGCATGCTTGCCTCACTGCTTGACTCTAGTAACTTATCTCAATAAATCCCCAGCAGAATGCATCTTATGTTTTTCAAGTTCTGAGAAGATAAGACATGAATGCTGGAGGAATTACAAGACAGAGGATCTTTATTGCAAAAGTGAACAAGCTGAAAATTACAAGGTAATGGAATCTCAGCAGGAGCTGGGCCTCTAAACCCTGCCATTAGCTAAATCCTACAATGATTGCTGCTGAAATCGCTGGGGCTGTGTAAGTACAATGTTTTACTTTCTGCACTTGATGTCTCCAGCAAGCTACTAAGCTGTTGTAATTACATAAAATGGGATATATGTGTGAAAACAACGTGGAATGTATTAACATGTATAACACTTGGATTTATAGAGGTGATTATTCCAGGTAACATGTAATTATGATTTTTCACTGTTATAAATGTTTCTGAAATTGCAACCAATTATGGAATGAATATTTGTCGGACTCTAAAGCCTTGCAATTTACACTATTAAAATCACCAGCAGTCAATGGCTGTATTGCAACTCACACTCATTGGCATATCAGCAATATGACAAATTATTACTGAAAGCAACTGACCATCAGCAATTTCTGTATCCAGATTTCTTCAAATCTAGAGATAGCCTTTGAAGTCTGAGTTTACAGTGAATATGTAGCCTAAAAATTATTTTGATGTTTTTTCTACCTTTCTAGGCTCAATATTCTGAGCTTATTATTTATTTATTTTTTTACATTTATCTTTAAAATGGTTGAAGCTCCATTTTTCTGACTCAGAGTTCCAAACCCTTTTAAGAAATCCAAAAAACAGGCTACATTTAAGCACCACTACTGTAATTTAGAGCTTTAAGAGGACCTGTAACATCTTCTGACAAGTATGTTTTAGTGGATACTTGTGTTTCCTGTAAAATAACAATTCTGGGGCATTTCCTCTAATAATTCTGTGTTATACTGCTCCTCTGTTATAACTTCTAAACATGTTATACTTAATCAGTCAGATGGCATTACCATTCTAGCTCTCATAGGGGTGTGCCCTTGCACACACTGGCTTTGTCATCTCTGATTAGACAATGTCAGACCACACCCCCAATTGGTAACATCCATCTGACAGATTGGTAATGAATTTCTAGGAATAACAGGGGAACCACACAACATAGAGATTCAAAGAAAGATGCTCTGGAAATTTTGCTTCCAGAGCATCTTTTTGGGAATTCAAGTATTTACTAAACCAGACATGTCAGTAATGGCCACACATCCATCTTCAAAGATTTGCTCAACAGTGTTTTTTTTTTGGTTTTTTTTACTACTGCCATTCTGAAACTGCTCAGGTCCACACTGATCTCCACTTTCTAGTACCTGATCTGATGGATGTGAGAACGTGCAAAATGCATCAGGAGGAAACACTTTGTCAATATGTATGAGCCTGTGTGTGTATGCTTTATTTAATAATCTGACACTCTTCTAGTGAATTTAGAAGATATCACTGCTTGATTTTCTGTGGTCCAGCACCTACCCCGAATTTGACAGATAGGTAGTCAGTATCTGGTTAGGGAACGATAGGGTAATTTTTTTAGAGATTTCTTATTGTATATAAATAAAAGTTATTGTTTAGGTCTACTATTTTGTCTAAGGTCTATACCCTTTTGTGGTTTTCTGGGTGATATAAATATGGTATATACCTAGGAATGATATCTGGGAGTTTCTGTGTCTCTACCTCCTTATTGATTAGGACATAGATTTTTTAATTTTTTTTAGCATTTTGTACTTATCTTAACTGTTTAGAAAGTGAGTAATCAATTAGTGTGTTTGTAATCCACAAGACTTCAAACACTAATTCATTACTTACTTTAAACACCTTTCAGAACACTTTAGACAACTGAAAGAAGCTTGCTGGTAATAAAGGCAGTTTAATTAGAGCGCAGGAAAACCTGCACCAAAACTTTGCTGTGTGAAAGCACCCTAAGAAATGGCTAGACATGCTAGCTTACCCAATAAATGGCTGCAATGGGTCACAGCTGTGACTAGTAATTTGATGAGGAGGCATTTCCTGTAGTTAAAACCAGATACTAGGATGTTGAGATCTCTGTGGTCCAGGGCAGTTTTTATTTTTTCAACAAATCTGGCTATAGAATTTCTACCAGACAACCCCTTTAAGCAATCTCCCTACCATTAGACCATGTCCCCTTGCCGAGCATGCTACAAAAAAGTGTCTAAAACACACAATAATTAAAGTGTGACAGGTTAGAATTCTGAAGCAATTGCTATAATAAACCTACCCCACTATGTTCAGTCCTTATGTCTTGGAGTATGGCTCATTATAGCACACTATATTTGAGTTTTTTAAATATAGTGATTTTAGTAATGCAGTTATCAAAGCATCACAATCATTTTTCATTTCATCTGTCCATAATGTCTAGTACTCAATATTTGCTTGCTCCATAACCTTCTAATAAATTTCCTGAATGGTCTATAATCCACAAACCCTGCATAATAATATCTTTATATAGAATGTCCTGTCAAAATAAACTGGCACCTGGCAACTGTATGAATTATAAACTGAGATTCAATCCCCGCTTAATCTGAAAAACTGACTAAAAAAAATTGTATTTTTAGCGCATTATAAGATTGTGCCACTTACTTCTACTGACCTTCTTTGCAAATGGTGACAAAATGATGGGAAATGAAGAAAATACAAGAACAACAGTAATGCGGAATTTCAACAAATCTTATCTTTATTAAGCTATGAGTTTTACACCTAGCAACAATTCAGCTGTAACGGGTGCATTTGTGAAGCTGTGAAAGGCTATGTTCACACGGCTTAACTGCGGGGCGTTGTTCCGCCCCGCATTTACGCCATGTGGCGGGGGGCGGGGCTGGAGTGGGGGAGCAAGCGGGGGGCCGGCACTTCGCCGGCCCATAGACAGTCATTGCTAGCGGCGCGTATACGCCGCTAGAAAGTGACCTGTCAATTATCTCTCCGCCCGGCGGATTCGCCGGGCAGGGAGAGGAGACATAATGCATAGTTCTCTATGAGAACTGTGCATTACCGTAGTTACTGGAACGGATTCAGCCCGTAATTGGCGCACTTCGGCGCGTAATTACGGACTGAATTACGTCCCGGAATAAGCCGTGTGAACATGGCCAAACAGTACAAACTATGCCCTATAGTAAATACTATATGAAATGCTGGCTATTTATGGAGCCATGAAATAACATTAATATATAGTAATACAAAATTATATTAACATACAGTACAGTGGCCCCTCAATGTGTCGGATTAGGGTGTCTAGGACCCACCAGAGGAGTTCATTCTAGGAACCCACCCCAAAGATACCATAGGAAGTTATAAATCTCTTTAGGTACTTATAAAGACCTCCTCTAGGTAGTTATAGACCCCTGTAGGTAGTTATACAGGCACCTTGTATATAGGCACTTTATAGGCACCAGGTGGTAAACATAAAGAGTCTAAAGATACGTCCCCCATCCTGAATTATACATTTTATACAAATAAAAATATACAAAAAGCTATAACACACAAAGTTCTATGTATAAAACCCCTAAATACTGATCATACATTTACCAAATAACAGTGCTACACTAAACCAGAACCAAGGCAAATATTACCAATAATTCCACTGAAACCAAATACCGCCACATCATGACCACATTTTACCACCACATAGTGACTGAATAATACCAACACATATCATCATTTCATAGTGACTGGACAACAGCCACACTATGACCACATCTCACGACCACATAGTAACTGAATAATACACCATACCGTTACTGAATATAAACCATTAAACTACAACCAATATTGCCACCATACAGTGGCCATACAGTGGTAGATAGCAGTTGTACACAGGTGCTCGGCTTGCATATAATTAATTACAGTACTATTACATCCAGGAAATTACAGGAGATATATTCTCTAATGAGTCTTTCTCTACTCTGATGAGTTGTTTTCTTACCTTGCTCTTCTCCTCCGGTCCAAACCGCCATGATGATTCATGTTTCCAGCACTTCCCTATCATTTACCACCTTTGTACAAACTTCCCATCTATAGGGCACCTAGTGGTAATAATGACCCCTTTGTGCTTCAAATAGTAAAAGTGTCCTCAAATGGCTATGAGAGTCCCGTATGTGTACCAAGTTATAGGGGTTTTTTTGTGTTCCCATATACTAGGTAAATAAACCCTCAATGTAGTAGGTAGGCCCCAAAAATTTGTTAGGCAGATAAACTCTCTTTTAGGTAGGTACATAGGCACCTAATAGGTAGGTATATAGAACTTCTGTATGTGGGCTCCATATAGGTAGTTATAGAGGCACCCTGTAGGTAGGTGTATAGATCCCCTGTAGGTAATATAGGCCCCTTGCATGTAAATATATAGGCCACCTGCTAAGTCAACTTAAGTGACAAAAACCACTGACTGATCAGTCAGAGTTATATCTGGTCATTTCTTGCTGTTGTAGATAAGTAAATAGACCCAATTCTCTTGTCTAGAATATTATGCCTCTATAGTGCTATATATAGCAACCTATCGGTACCTCTATCGGTGGATAATGACCCCTTAAGGTAGGTCCCTTCTAGGTAGGTAGGACCATGGAGATAAATCCACGTATGCGTTATAGATTCTGTGTGTGCAGCCTAGCAACATACTTCAACACACAGTCGGAGCATATATAGAAATATTAGACACTGTTTAAGATTATACGTACGACTATGACTGCGTCTATGTGCATATTATATAGCGCCTTGCTGTAGTTATACGAGTGCGCGAGCCTGTTATATATGCCATCAGTACACGCGCGTGTGACGTGCAATACACCGTCTAAGTATAATACACGTAACTCGCGTGTATGGAGTTATCTGATCATAATGCACAGCAATATTTTTTGACGGGGCTTTCCACTGCACAGTTTGTGAACAGAACGCGCTTTTCTCACGTAGATGCCCTACCTAGCGTACACATATCAGAACTGGCTTGCAGCACACAAGTAAAACAAAACTACGTCATCTGTTAGTGGAATGTTTATATTTTGGAGACAGCATGTCTATAGGATAAACGCTAGATATTTTATTTTCAGGTGGCATCCTTATAGCTACACTTCCTAGCCTGCTGCGCTACAGAGATTATATGCTAATATGCTGTTCTTAGATTTACGTAGATGCTGCTCAATGAACAGTACTGGGTGCCGCAAAAGTCAGCGCGAAACACGTATCTGTTATGCCCCCTGTAGGTAGGTATTTCTCTTCGAGTATAGCCGTAACACTACACGGATAATTTAGTCTAGCCACCTTTAGTGCAATTGCGTGGTCATAGAGCTCGGTTAGTTGTATGTATACCCTCTCTCTCTGATCTATCTTCTCACCAGCTATAGGTTTATAGGA
This sequence comes from Phyllomedusa bahiana, assembly GCA_025379985.1. NCBI lineage: Eukaryota > Metazoa > Chordata > Amphibia > Anura > Hylidae > Phyllomedusa > Phyllomedusa bahiana. The sequence continues at coordinate 36,835 of JAODAL010021105.1, read as the reverse complement.
CCCTCTACCTATGTAGATAAATAGAGCCTGTGCTGAATAGATCTGATCTGCTGCGTCTGTATGAACGAGATTTACGAGAGATGGCGTTAGCGTCGCGATGCAAGCGGAGTACTGTGTGAGTGGGGCGCGAAAAGGGCTAAGAGGGTTCTTTCTACGTCTTCATCGATCTTTGTTATTTCTCGGGATATGGATAACTTACTGTATTTTTACTGCGCACCTATTCTTTACTACGGACTGAGGAGTTATAATCACTACCCTACGCTGTCTTTTAGTGCGACATTATACGACAGATCCGACAGAGCGTCAATGAGCGTAACAGTCACTGGTGTGCGAGGCAAAGTCATTTAGTAGGTATATGACAAACTCACAGTAGTGTATTGTCCCCTTAGATTACGCGTAAAAAATAACAATAAAAGACAAGATATTCACTTCTCCTCGTTCCCCCGGCAAAGCCTCAAGGCATCGGACGCCTCTCGGACACTAAGCTTTTGGCCTAGGACCTGAGCCACAGCGCAGGAGCTGTATCGTTAAATACATCCACTCCTATATTCACTGCAGAGACTCGGTACCCACCAGGATGCCATAATCATCCCTGAGGGCTGCCTCAAGCTCTGCGCATGTTTCTAAGAGCAGAAAAGGTAGGAGCCTGCACTGCTGCAATGTGCACAGCGCCAGTGGGCGGCTGCTGCTGCTGCTGTTCTGCGGCGGCTAGGCACGTAACGACCGAGTCACACAGTCTTGATGCTACATCACGCTGTTCATTTCTTTTCGCACACTGTTCTCCACACTGGCACTGCGTGACTCTGGCTGACTTACTAGACAACTTGCACGCTTTTTATAGACTTCAAAAGCACCTACGTAGATGCTGGGCCACTGAATGGTCAGTACTCAGGCGCTGCGCACTAAAGTCATATACAACACATCACGTCATCTGAGTAAGTTTGTTCGATAATACACGTGAGCGTTTTCTTTCGCACACCACTTCTGTCCACAGATTTCACATATACCCAGTATTCGGCCTTCCTCACGCGTGTCGTAAGCAAAGAACCTAGCACACCTCCGCCGAGTATCTGGATTTTCACCGCCACAACGCTCCTTTCAATTCCTGTGGTGCATTATACGAAATTGGCTGTTTTAAGACATTCTACGTAGATCAACTGCAGTGCAATGCTAAACAATGTCACCGCCGGTGTCTGCCTACATACACAGACTCAAGACCCACACGCGCTTCTCTCTTCTTCGGACTGCGAAACGCGGATTTGTTACCCCACCTGCGCCGCTTCGCTCCCGACCTCCACTGCTGCTTATCTGCTGACTTCACGGCCTCACGACCCCACTTAGCTGGCTGCGCTGATGCCTGACACGGGCCCACAGCTGTACGCACGTCATTACACCACCCGTCGACACCCCTAGTGCACGCGACACGTATCTTTATGTATTAGCGATAATACACGTATTGTTTTGCATCCTTTCAATTCACCTGTGTGAAATAGAATTGCTGTTTTAAGATTTACGTAGATGCTGCGTCAATGAACATTACTAGGTGCGCAAAAAGTCAAAAAACACGTATCTGTAATGTATTCGTATAATAGCAACGTAGTTTTTTGCACCTTTCAATTCACCTGGTGGTGAATATAGAATTGCTGTTATCTTTTATATGGTTTCGTATTATTTTTTTTTTTTTTTTTTTTTTTTTTTACGGGCAGGCAGGGCTGCGAGCCTGGTTAAGAATTACGTAGATGCTGCGTCAATGAACGTAACTGGGTGCTCAAAGTCAAAAACACGTATCTTGTATATGTATTTCGTATAATACACGGTATTTTTTGGCAGCCTTACGAGAGGCAATTCACCTGTGGTGAATATAGAATTGCTGGCTTTTTAATATTTACGTAGATGCTTCAGCGTAATGAACAGTACTACGGTTGGCGCAAAAGTCTCAAAAAACACTAACTGTTATGTTTTGATATAATAAACGGTATTTTTTGCACCTTTCAATTCAACCAGTTGGTGAATATAGAATTGCTGTTTTAGAGATATTACGAGCATGCTGGCGTCAATGAACATACATGGTGCGCAAAGTCAAAAAACACGTAACTGAGGATGTTTTCGTACATAGCACGGTATTTTTGGCAACAACACCTGTGCAAGTGCTGACACAAGAATTGCTGATTGTAATTTAAGGCATAGGTTTAAAATATAAACATACAGGTGTAATGCGGTAAAATGACCACCTATCTGAATGTTCAATACTGATAATAAAAGTGGAGTTTTGCAGCTACCAAGAGAGACCTGCAGTTACTCAGAAAGTGATGTTTAACCAATACAATTCAGACTGCCATATCCAGGAAATACTTCATAAGCAAACTGTTAATAATAAAGGATCATTCCACTACAATATCTACACTAAGTCTTGAGGGGTGGTGAACTTTAATCCAATGTTCTTTATAGATAGAGCTTGTCTGTGCTCGCTCCGCGGGGGCCCCCCCCCCCCCCCGCTCCTCCGCCGTGACTTTACACCGTAGATGCTCGCTTTAAAATTTCTCTAGCTAACTACATAAAAATTACTTCAAATCCTCTAATATAACTAAATGGAAGGATCACAGCTAATAGCAGAGGTTTCTCTGTGCAGAAATAAGACTGAAAACGCTTAAAACAGTACTGGGGCGCCTGTGTGCCACAGGCACAGCGCCACGTCCTTATCGTCCCTATGGAGACGCTGAGAGGACACTGAGGCTGGAAACATGAAACGCTGTTCTATGTAAAACGAAGGTCCATGTATCATTTTTTCCAGCCAATCGCAACCATACACATCCCAGTCGATTGACGTCTCAACACCAACATCTCACCCTGCTCTTATCTATAATCTGATTGCTGGCCGGCCAAAATTTACAGGAAGCGCCGAAAAAGGCGCGATGCTTAATAGATGATGCTCGGATATTAACCTTAATTATCGCATGATCGTGGAAAATCGATCACCAGTAAAAACCCCTTGCCGATTTCAACTTTGTCCGATAAAAATTCGCTCAACACTATTAATAACAAGTTTTCTGTTGGTTGTGTTCCATAAAATACACCCCATTTTAACACGGCTGAGACAAAAGCTGGTAATTTTTGGCACATATTCTTTTGCGCAATTGATAAAAAACCCAATTTCGCCACAGGGGTTAATTAAGTATTGTTCTGTTGTTGTGGTCACTAAAAGAAACGAGTTCTATACATTCACCGCCAAAGAAGCAATCTTTGCCTGTAGCATAATTCATATCTGAAGGTTAATTAGCCTGTTTGTGCTTTCATATTCATAAAATACACAGTATTTTTAAATGGCACATACAAGTAAACTTTATTCCTGGCCATTTGTGGAGCGCAATTTTATATCCAAGGGTTGCCGCAAGCTGTTACTGGGTTCATTTGGAGTCAAATACGAGGGTGTGTAATTTATGCATATAACAGATATCTTCATCAACGTGTCTGTACATTTTAGAACAAACAGTATGTAAGACAGAGAGGTGGCAAGGCTCTGCACCTGCAAGTGGCAGTGGCACAAACATTCCTGGAGCAAGGCCTAGGTCGCAGCACAGCAAGTGGGACGTCAAGCAGGGTCACTCCGGTGAGGCCATAACAGCCGCTGTCATTCTAGCCGGCCGTGTGCTGACGCAGCAACCCAAGGGTTCCTTGATTGGTTTGACTAGGTCATCCACTTCCTCCCAGATTATGCATCTGACAACCCCAGCCCAAAAGTTGGTGGGAACGTCAGACACAACCCTTAGTTTGGCATGGCCCGGAGCGGCTCAGCGGCCCTCACCTTTCCTCAACCCGCCACAGTCCCATCCGGTTTCCCGCGCCATAGATCTACTATGTGGTCTGGGCTCAGCGCCACTATACAGTGATGGATGAACAATTTATGGATGAGGGCATAAGCATTATTGAATGTGGAGAGTGGCATGGGAGGTTTTTTGGCGAGCGGTAAGCCTCTGGCATACCAAGAACCCTTGAGGAGGATCCAGCAGTGACAATCAAACACTCATGAAGTATAAACATGTTGAGTTTTGAAATCCAGTTTCTGCATTACACCAGTTGTTTCAAATGCAGCGTATGGAGACTTCGAACTGAAGGCAACCATATCTACAGGAAATTGGTTGTCTTAGTGGTGCTTATTTTGCCATACGTGTTCATTGTTGCTGAATTCACAACAAAACTGGAAATGGGACAGAAAATAAAAAAAAGATCACAGCTGCAAAATCCTTCTGTGCTTTGTATGAAAAAAGGGGAGGCCCTCCCCTGTAATGTGGGAACAGGGGAGCCCTCCCCTGATAAAGGTGGAAAACAGGGGAGGCACCTCCCCTGGTTAACGGTGGGAAAAAGGGGAGGCCCCTCCTCTTGTTTAAAGGTGGAAAAAGGGGAGCCCTCCCCTGATAAAGGTGTGGTAAAAGGGGAGAGCCCTCCCTTATTAAAGGTAGTAAAAAGGGGAGGCCCTCCCTGTTAAAGGTGGAAAAAGAGCAAGGCCCTCCCTGTTAAAGGTGGGAAAAAGGTAGGCCCTCCCCTGTGAAAGGTGGAAAAAGGGGAGTCCCTCCCCTTTTTAAAGGTGGAAAAAGGGGAGGCCGCATCCCCTTTAAAGATGGAAAAAGGGGAGGCCCTCACCTGTTGATGGTGGAAATAGGGGAGGCCCTCCCCTGTGAAAGGGGGAAGAAGGGAGTCCTCCCCTGATAAAGGTGGAAAAAAGGGGAGGCCGCTCCCCTGTTAAAGGTGGAAAAAGGGAGGCCCTACCCCTGTTAAAGGAGGTAAAAAGGGGAGGCCCCTCCCCTGATAACGGTGGAAAAAGGGGAGGTCCCTCCCCTGTTACCTGTTCATGCAATTTCCCTCCTGTTCGAATAAATTTTCCCCCTGTTAATTATATTTATTTCCTGTTCATCCGATTTCCCCCTGTTCAAATATTTTCCCCCTGTTTAATATATGTATTCCTGATTCATCAATTTCCCCCCTGTTCAATAATTTCCCCCTGTGTAATAATATTTAATACTTCGTTCATCATTTCCCCCTGTTCAATAATTTCCCCCCCTGTTAAATATATTTATACTGTTTCATGCAACTTCCCCCTGTTCATAAATTTCCCCCTGTTAATATATCTATTCTGTTTTTCATGGGCAATCTCCCCTGTTCATCAGTTCCTGTAGCCCGTTATACCCGACCTTTCTGCTACGTTACCTGACCTCGAAATCTTCCGCCGCCTGCCCTGTCACCTGGTTGGCCTACCTTTGACTACGAGCCTGCCTGACAATTCTGTACCACACTATACCTTGCCGCCACGCGCAAGCAAGTCACGTCAGGGGTAGAGCGACCTGGTAGACTCCCACCGCGCAAGTCCCCATCCTCTTTCTGCGGGGTCTGGTGAAGAACCAGCGACCTACTTAGATCCGCTCACCAGCGTGGCTATTGCATCGATTGTGGTGGTCCAGTTTATCCACTAATACCGGGGGGGGCACGGGGCTGTCCCGAGACAACATGAAGCGTGGAATGACATATTCATCCCGTACTCCTGTGCCTACTTCCAAATAACGCATGTCCGCATGAAAGGCCTGAGCAAACGGCAGGTGTCACCTATGATCGAGCCCATGATCCTGACATTAAAATTACACAGGGTGTTAGCTCCTGTCCGCTTGGATCATCAATAAACCATTAATAGCCTTTCTCTGTTCATAGAGTCATTCCAACATATGGAGGCTGAGGAATTCCACTGTTTGGAAATGTGCACATACCCGCCTATTTTGGGGGAGGGTGCCGGTGTGCCGCTGCTGCTTAAGGAGGGTGAGGTGTGGAGTAAAGAACGGCTAAAGTGTAGCAAAGTTTATCCCTGGCCCATTTTATAAATGTCTTGCAGATGGGTGTAAGACTTGAAAACATCCTGATTGAGCATTTTCCTACCGTGGTGTGACTTCTTTCGCTCATGGAATCATCCTGTGTCCACTTGGATCATCAAAAATCGTTAATGGCCTTTCCTCTATCTACAATAATTATCGTCCCCTGTTAATATATTTATTCTGTTCATGCAATTTCCCCCTGTTAATTATATTTATTATCCTGTTCATCCAATTTCCCCTGTTAGATATAATTTAATCCTGTTCATCAATTTCACCCTGTTCATGCAGTTCCTGTCTGCTCCATGTACCCGACCTTTCTGCCAGAGTTACCTGAACCTCGATTTTGATCTCCTGCCGCCTGCCCTGACCTGTTGCCTGACCTTTGACTACGAGTTTCGTCTTACGATTCGGTACCCTCGCTGCGCCCCTCTAACGTGCTGGCCCCGAAAGCTAGTCACAGCCAGGGGGTAGCGACCTGGTAGGACTACCCCGCCACAGAAATCCATCCTGCCTAGCGGCTACGGCTCAGGTGAAAACCCGACCTAGTAAAGCCCAGCTCGCCAGGCGTGGGCCCGCTACCACCACTGCGGTGGTCCAGAGCAGGCCACTACCATGTCATTACAATGCTGAAGTGAATGCCAAGTTCCTGGCCAGTTCTGTGAATGGTGCAGGAGTCCACCACTTGAAAAGGAGGTGCTGCAGTACCACCGAACTTGGACAGGAGCACGTCAGCTTCTGCACCTTATGGATGGCTAGACGTATACTGCTGTCTCTTGAAATCGTCTCGGTGAACGACTGCTGGCACCAGGAGTGCCGATGACAGCATTATCTGGACCGTAGATGATGTAATAGACAGGAAGTTGACTTCGGCAGAGGTGATGAAGGCATGACTGCCTGAAATTGAAGCGTGCCACTTGGTGCTACGCTGTTAGGAAACAGGATGGACCACCACATCTGAAACACGTATGTGACAGCCTGCATGATGTTTGATTCAGGGCCGTGTACTAACTTAGGTCCCTAGGTCACGGCTTACTTACTGGCCTACAGATTCACATCATATCATGTTCGCGTTCGCCCCTCTTGTGTCCTTAGCAAAAAACTGGCACAGCGCCGCCGACTAGGTGCATTTTATCACCAAACTATTCACTGACTTGACTAGTTACCTCGAGGGGACCGATCCTGGAAGGCCGTCCTCGCTCAAGCTGTGTCGCTGTACAAAGCTGACCGCTCCCAACCATATCCCCCCTTTGCAACGTCTTAACCATCATCACTATTTGCCCGCTTCTGCAAGAAGCAGCGGATTGTCTTCCCCCACCTCTTGCTGCCCCACTGTCCGTCGAATAGTTGGTCCTCACTGTATAATGGTGGAGAGGCCACAGCACATATTAGTTCTCTGGCTGTGGGAAAGCGGCAAGCGAACAGGACAGAGGTGGGTTGACGATAGGTGAGAGGCCCATCACCTGCTCCCCGGGCCATGCCAACAAGGGGCTGTGTGTTACAAACCCAACGACTCTTGGCTGGGGTTGTTCAGATGTCATCTGGAAAAGTGTAATCCTAGTGTGTGGTCAACACATGCAGTAGATGACACCGTATGCTGTGGCCATCGCATGGTTGACTCCATGCTGTAGATGTCCCCCTTGACTGTGCTGTGATCTGTTGGTGCTCCGGTAACCTACCTACTGTGTTCTTGACGCTATGGTAATATCGTAGCCCTCAGCTTGTTTTACTTCCGCACTGTCGCTGCCATGAGGCTACATCCCAGTTTTTTGGTCAGTTTTGGCCCTGCTTAAAGTGCCCAGGAATTTTATAGTGATAGCGATTCTAAGAAGCGGTGAGTGGCAGTCAACTGCATGTCATACTAAAACACAACACTGTATTGAAGACCAAACCAAGCTCCTCCTGCATAGTTTAAGCATGCACAGACTTTCTAGCACAGCACCCTGTAGACTCTGTGCAGCCTGGAAATAGCTGTTTTTTAACACGTGAATTCATCCCGAAACGAATTTTTGGCGAAAATTCGCGAAGTCCCACCGAATCTAATTTGAGAGAAATCGCCCATCTCTACATAGTAAAGAGCCAGCACATCACAGGTCTAACATCAGTAAGCATGGTCCTAACTGACAGGAATTTTCTGTACAGTCTTTTCTATTTTTTTATTATGCGGCAAGATAGGTTTCACGCCAGGATTACCCTGCGCTACACGCGACAAAGCGCCTGTATGCACTAACCACAGTAGAATAGGTTCATACATTCAGGCACATCATACACTGCTTTAAAGCTATTTAGAACTGGCCTATACAAAACCTGGTTTAATATCCATAGGTATCAATGTGCATGATTGCCCAGCAATGCCTGCCTAACCTAAACCTCATAGAAAATCTAAGGGAGATTGTCAAGAGGAGGAAGAAGAGACAACTACAACCACCTGTCCTCAAACCCGCCACAGTCCCATCCCGGTTCCCTCACCCAGCAGATCTACTATTGGTCTGGGCTCAGCGCCACTATACAGTGGGATGAACTTTTTGAGGGGGGGCAGTAGGCATTTTGATTGGAGAGGGGCAGGGAGGTTTTTGGCGAGCGGTAACCCTCTGCTTTACCAAGCCGTTGAGGGGGACAGCATGACAATCAAACATATGAAGTAAAAAAACTTTGGGGGTTTGAAATCCATTTTTTTGCATTACACCAGTTTTTCAAATGGGTATGGAATTAACTGAAGGAGACCAAAAACTACAGGAATTGTTTTGGTGCTTTTTTTTCATTCTGTGCCATTGTTGGGGGAATTTCAGAAACAAACTGGAATGGGACAAAAAATAAAAAAAACAGCGCAAAACTGCTTTGATGAAAAAGGGGAGGCCCCCCCCCTTTTAAAATGGGGGAAAGGGGAGGCCCCCCCCTTTTAAAGGGGGGAAAAAAAAGGGGAGGCCCTCCCCTGTTAAAGGTAAAAAAAAGGGGAGGCCCTCCCCTGTTAAAGGTGGAAAAAGGGGAGGTTCTCCTCTGTTAAGGTGGAAAAAGGGGGGGGCCCTCCCCTGTTAAAGGGGGGAAAAAGGGGGGGCCCCTCCCCTATTAAAGGGGGAAAAAGGGGAGGCCCTCCCCTTTTAAAAGGTGGAAAAAGAGCGGCCCCCCGTTAAAAGGGGAAAAAAGGGGACCCTCCCCTGGAAAGGTGGAAAAGGGGAGTCCCTCCCCTGTTAAAGGGGGAAAAAAGGGGGGCCCTCCCCTGTTAAAAGGTGGAAAAAGGGGAGGCCTCCCTTTTAAGGGTGGAAAAAGGGGGAGGCCCCCCCCCTGTGAAAGGGGGAAAAAAAGGGGAGCCCTTCCCCTTTTAAAAGGGGGAAAAAAAGGGGGGGCCCCTCCCCTGTTAAAGGGTGGAAAAAAAGGGGGGGCCCTCCTGAAACGGTGGAAAAAGGGGGGCCCTCCCCTGTTCCCTGTTCATAAATTTCCTCCTGTTCAATAATTTCCCCTGTTAAAAATTTATTTTTGTCATCGATTTCCCCCCTTTTTCAATAATTTCCCCCGGGGTTAAAATTTATTTTTTCCCGTTCATCAATTTCCCCCTTTTTCAAAATTTTCCCCCCTTTTAAAATTAATTTTTCCCTGTTCATCAATTTCCCCTGTTAATAATTTCCCCATGTTAATAATTTATCCCCTGTTCATCAACTTCCCCCTTTTCAAAAAATTTCCCCCTGTTAATTATTTTTATTCTGTTCACAATTCCCCTTTTCATCATTCCGTAGCCCGTGTCCCCGACCTTTCTGTCGTTACCTGACCTCGAATCTCCGCCGCCTGCCCGACCTGTTGGCCTGCCTTTTTTACTACGAGCTGCCTGACAATTCTGTCCCACATATACCTTGCCCCCCGAACAAGTCCCGTCGGGGTAGCCCTGGTAGACTCCCACCGCAGAAGCCCCATCCTGCTTTGCGGCGGGGGTTTGGTGAAAAGCGACCTCTTGCCCCGCCCCTGGCGTGGTATTGCATCGTTTGGTGGTCCCGTGTATCCACTACGCGTCCTGACTAATGAAGCAGTGGAATGAATTATTATCCCGTATCCTGGCGACTTCCAAATAAGCATGCCGCATGAAGGGGGCCCAGCAAAGGCAGGTTGTCACCTTGACTGCCTTATCTGACAATAAAATTAACAGGGGTGTTTCTCCGTCCCCTTGGATCATCAATAAACCTTTAATAGCCCTTTTTCTGTTCTAGAGTCCCTTCCCAAAATATGGGGGCTGGAAATTCCACTGTTTGGAAAATGTCACATACCCGCCTAGTTGGGGGAGGCCGGTGTGCCGTGCCCTTAAGGGGGTGGGTTTGGGGGGTAAGAACGGTAAATGTACAAAAATTTCCGGGCCCCTTTTTTTAATGTCTTGCAGATGGGTGTAAGACTTTAACAACCTGATTGAGCATTTCCTCCCTGTGTGCTTCGTTTTGCCCAGGGGGAAACATCCTGTCCCCTGGATCATCAAAAAACTTAATGGCCTTTCTCTGTACAAAAATTTCCCCCTGTTAAAATATTTATTCTTGTTATCAATTTTCCCCCCCTTTAAAAATTTATTCCTGTTTTCAATTTCCCCCCGTTTAAAATTTTATTCCCGTTATAATTTCACCCCTTTTTATCATTCCCGCTGCCCATGTACCCACCTTTTGCTAAGTTTTCCTGCCCCGAATTCCCCCCGCCTGCCCGACCTTTGGCCTGACCTTTACTACGAGTTTTTCCCTTAGATTCGGTACCCCGCTGCGCCTCGGTGCCACCCCAAAGCTAGTCCCCCCAGGGGTAGCGACCTGGTAGGACTCCCGCCACCCAAAAAAATCCATCCTGCCTTGCGGAGGCTCTGGTGAAAAAACCCCGGCCTATTTTGAGCCCCTCCCTGGGTGGCCGTACACCAAATTGGGTGGTCCGAGCAGCCACTACCATGTCATTAAATGGCTGAAGGGAATGCCCAAATTTCCTGGCCCGTTTTTGAATGGGGGAGAGCCACCCCTTGAAAAGGGGGGGCTGCAGTACCACCAATTGGAAGGAGCACGGGCAGCTTTCCCCACTTAGGAGGTAGACGTATATGCTGCTCTTGGCAAACGTCTTGGTGAAGACGCTGGCACCATGAGTGCCAGGGCAGCAGTATCGGACCGTAGATGATGTAATAGCGGAAGTTTTCCTTCGGGGAGAGGTGATGAGACAGACTGCCTGAAATGGGAAGCGGCCCCGGGTGCTACACGTTAGAAAAAGGATGGAAACCACCACATCTGAAAACGTTTTATGGGACACTGCATGATGTTAGCAGGGGCGTGGTACAAAAGTTAGGTCCCCGGGTCACGCTTTACTTTCTGGCTACAGATTTAACATATAGCCATGTTCGCCCCCTCTGGGCTTAGCAAAAAATGGCCCCCCCGCCGATTTTGGTTTTTTTCACCAAAGTACGCATGACTGATTTAAAACCCCCGTCCTTAACGGTGTCGCTGTTTCAAAGCCTGCCGCTCCCAACATATCCCCCCTTTTCAACTATATCATCACTATTGGCCCGCTTCTGCAAGAAGCAGCGGATGTCTTCCCCACCTCTTTGCTGCCCACTGTCCTCAAATAGTTGGTCCTCACTGTATAATGGTGGAGAGGCCACAGCACATATTAGTTCTCTGGCTGTGGGAAGCGAACAGGACAGAGGTGGGTTGAGGATAGGTGAGAGCCCATCACCTGCTCCCGGGCCATGCCAACAAGGGGCTGTGTGTGACAAACCCACCGACTCTTGGCTGGGGTTGTCAGATGTCATCTGGGAGAAAGTGTATTACCTAGTGTGTGGGTCAAACCATGGCCGTAGATGACACCGGATTGCTGTGGCCTCGCAGGGTGACTCCTGCTGTGACGTCCCCCTTACTGTGCTGTGATCTGTGGTGGCTCCGGTAACCTACTACTGTGTTCTTTGACGCTATGGTAGGATCGTAGCCCTCAGCTTGTTTTATTCCAGCTGTCGCTGCCATGAGGCTACATTCCCAGTTTTTTGGTCAGTTTTGCCCTCTTAAGTGCCCAGGGAATTTTATAGTGAAGCGATTCTAAGAGCGGTGGTGGCAGTCATCTGCATGTCATACTAAAACACAACACTGTATGAAGACCAAACCAAGCTCCCTCTGCATATTTAAGCATGGCACAATGTTCTACAGCACCCTGTAGACTCTGTGCAGCCTGGAAATAGCTGTTTTTTAACGTGATTCGTCCCGAAACGAATTTTGGCGGAAAATTCAGCGAAGTCACCGAATCGAATTTTGAGAAATTCGCCCATCTCTACATATGTAAAGAGCCAGCACATCACAGGTCTAACATCAGTAAGCATGGTCCTAACTGTCAGGTATTCTGTAGAATCTTTTCTACTTTATTACCATGCAGCACAGATAGGCTTCACACCAGGATTACCCTGCGCTACACCTACAAAGCGCCTGTATGCACGAACCACAGTAGAATAAGTTCATACATTCTGGCACATCATACACTGCTTTAAAGCTATTTAGAACTGGCCTATACAAATACCTGGTTTAATATCCATGGTATCAATGTGCTTGATTGCCCAGCAAGCCTGCCTAACCTAAACCTCATAGAACATCTAAGGGAGATTGTCAAGAGGAGGATGAGAGACACTACAACCAACAATGCAGCCGAGGTGATAGGCGCTATCAAGACAAACTAGGTTTCCATAACACCTCAGAAGTGTCACATGCTGATCATCTCCATGCCACATTGATGCAGTGATTTGCTCAACAGTAGCCCTGACAAAATATTGAATGCTTATGCTGTACAGACCTTTCTATAGGCCAACAGTTCTGTGTTACTGTTCATTTTTTAGTTGGTCTTATTCACTAATTTTCTGATATACAGAATTTTGGGTTTTTTGGTTAGCTGTAAGCCATAATCATCTACATTAGAAGAAATAAACACTTGAAATATATTGCCCTCTGTGTAATGAGTCTATACAATATATGTGTTTCTCCATTTGACTTGAATTACGGACATAAATGAACTTTTTCATGACTGTTTGAGATGAACCAGTATAGCCTCAGATAAATACATGACAAATAATACCATGCCAATAATACCATGCCAAACAAATCAGAAGTAGTGAATAATGACATTCTATTTTTTTGAGAGGCATTAGTATTGATCTAATTTATCTGGGGACCAGATGTTTGTTTTATTATTATTTACTGATGCATAAAGCGGTAGAATTCAAAATGGGTGTACGTTCTTTTTCTCATTATTGTAGAGGTCTCAGATGATGCATCATTTATTGTTGATCTTTATGACAAGAGCCTTAGGAGCAACAGTTATTTATAGAGGTTTCCATGTTTTATGGCTAACACATTCAAACCTTAGTAAAGGATTGGTTCTTTGAATCTAAGTCTCCTTTTTAAGAGGCATGTGAAACTTAGTGAAAAGGTGATTTTCCTATAGACAATGTAGGATGATACAAACTTAATCCAGGTGTGTAGTCTGCTCTGGAGAGAACACCAAAATGTTGTCCCTGTTCCTGAGCAGCCTGACTACCAGCATTTTTCAAAAGATGACCCTGGTGTCTAGGAGTACTACAGTTCCTGAAAGGCAGAACCAGATACTCGAAGTGTGTGTCTCTAGTATTTAAAGCCAACTCTCATTTCTCACTCTCATCATGCTCAAAAATATGAATCAGGATGAAGGTTTCTCATAGGTCAATACCTGGGCATAGGGTGTCATCTTTCCATCACATAAAATAGCCCCAGCAGGTGAAAAGAATTTGCAAATAAACCTCTCCGGGTTTAACTGGAAGTCTATCAGAAAGCATCAGTTGTCTTCAAAGTACAGACAAAGGTTGCTTCTTTGTCTCCATTGGTGTTAAGTTTTAAAGATATTTAATATCCCAACCTGCATGGGTTCATCCTAAGAAACAATAACATATGCATATAATAGTTCTAGGAAACACATTCCACCTCCCTTTCTGTCTCAGGGAATTTTAGTTCAGTTTAGTTGGCCAAATAGATAAATGAAGAGCCATCTTTGAAATATTAAACTAGACTAATCACCTAGTCTAGACAGCATTTAAAGCTGTTTTCTAAAGGAAAGTAAGTAACGCCATTATTTCTAATATTTAAAAGGGTTTTAAGGGACCTTAAGAAATCAACCATTCTTCTGCTGTACATGCTAGTTTTATGTTGGAATAGCAAGAGATTTAACAAGCGAGTAATGGATGTTATTTTTATTCTAGAACATTTTCTGCTATTAGATTTATTTCTTGAAGTTCTAATTAACCCTTTGAAGGGCTCTATAATAACAAGGTGTTTCCACAGATCTGGTACATAGCAAATGTAGGGGCTACATCTGTTTATGTGGTTGCTTTGGGGCCATTGTACCCAGTGCACTGTTCTCTGTGGAGGTCATTTGGTCCCCAGCCTCCCCAGCTCCTGCAAGGTTTTCTGTACCATGACATCTGACAAGGTTTTCCTTACCATGACATCTGACAAGGTTTTCCTTACCATGACATCTGGTCCTGTTGTTCTGCTTCTGGCCACTCTGCACATCGATTCATGCTTCTTAGACGATTAGCACACACCTCTTGACTTGCTTCACTCCAATTACACCTAAGCATGTAAGTTGGTTTCATACTCTGTTAAGATATGTTTTTAATGGTTATATTCAGTGTTGGACGGGGGTGCTTGGGGCCCACTACAGGGATTGATTTTAGGGGCCCACTGTGCCTTCTACACCTGAATAGTGCCTTAGCTCAGTCTTGCTTCTACTTATACAGACTGGTGTGATGACATAATTACACTACCTGTAATCAAGATGGAGCACTGGGGCTTCTGAGTCTAAGCTTCTGAACCTCACCTTACTTTTCCATCGTGTACATCATGTACATATATACAGCCCCTGTAGGTAAAAACAGAACCTTGTAGGTATACATGCCCCCTGTAGATATAAATGCCCCCTGTAGATATATACATCCCCTGTCAGTACCTCTTTGTAGGTATAAATGCCTCTTGTAGATACATACAGCAGCTTCAGGTATTTATACCTACTGTAGGTATATACAGTCACCTGTAGGTATATACAGCCTTTTTTAGGTATGTTTTGATCAGCATTTAAACGGTACTGTATCACGATTGTCAACTGGTTTTCTAATCGGATGTATTAAGGTGCATGCACAGAAGAAATCACACACTGAACTCTCTAGCTCAGTAGAAAAACACTTCCTGTTTATTTCACGTAAACAGCAGCTTTTATAACCTATTGTTCAGTGTTGGGTGCAAAGTACTAGGAGTGCTGAGTGCAGACCCCCATGCAAAACACCTTAGTAAGCCTACTTGTCAGTCCATGATTAGTTATGCCTTGTTTGGTTCACTCTGCCACCCGTAGTTATTACATCATCTTGGGTGTAGTCTGAATGAGGGAGCCATCTTGTGGGTGAAATAGACATTTCACATTGTACATTCCACAACAGGTACACATACCCCTTGTAGATATATACAGCCGGCGTGGAGGCATGATGTCCCTGCAGGACAAGGCATTTTGGTGCCCTAGTCAAGTACGCCCCCCAGGCCCTCTCGCCTCCCCCTGAACCAGGCCCTCTCTCCCCCTTGCACCAGTTACTCTCTCCCACATAGAAAAAACTTATTTTTCCTGTCACTAATTTTCCGCATATTCCACATAGATCCTGTCCATCCCCTCAGCAGTCACTGCACAATGAAAATCAGCCCTGAGAAATCTGTTTTTTCAAAATCGCTCCCCTCCATATGACAGTGTAATACCCCTAAATAACAGTCACTAAATAATCCACCGATACATGGAGCAAATCTACCAGACGAATGATTGTTACTAAAAAACACTCCTACAAAACCAAGACCCAAAACTATTACTACTTAAGGATTAAATAATCCTGCCAGACCCTGACCAAACGCGACCCCCACATGTGACTACCAGCTGTACACAGGCTCTACAGACATACCACCGCCATACAGTGACCAGATCGTGGTAGATACTAGTTGTATGTAGACGCTCAGCAGACATAAGTGATTACACTGCAGTTACATTTAGTGACACAGGAGACGTCTTTTCTGATCAGCGTCGTTCACTTCCCCTTTTCTTCTCCATCCGATTCACACCTTCATGCTCCCGGCCAATACTTGTCCATGCAGATTTGGACACAAATATCTTAGAATCCTCACATTTCCAGCAACTCCTTAATTATAGGTATATATGCCCCTCAGATAGGACAAGCAGATATATAAATATAGGGTCGTACAGGCAGGTATATAAATATAGGGTCACTCAGGCAGGTATATAGATATGGGGGCACACAGGCAGGTATATAGGGGCACTCAGGCAGGCATATAGATATAGGGGCACACAGGCAGGTATATAGGGGCACTCAGGCAGGTATACATAGATATAGGGGGCACACAGGCAGGTATATAGGGGCACTCAGGCAGGTGTATATATAGATATAGGGGGCACACATGCAGGTATATAGGGGCACAGAGGCAGTATATATAGATATAGGGGGCACACAGGGGGGCACACAGGCCAGTATATAGGGGCACAGAGGCAAGCATATATAGATATAGGGGGCACACAGGCCGGTATATAGGGGCACAGAGGCAGGCATATATAGATATAGGGAGGGGGCACACAGGCAGGTATATAGGGGCACAGAGGCAGGCATATATGGATATAGGGGGCACACAGGAAGGAATATAGGGGCACAGAGGCAGGCAGATATAGGGGCACTCTCAGGCAGGTATATAGAGGCACAGACTCAGGCAGATATAGGGGCTCAGGTAGGCAGGTATATAGGGGCTCAGGCAGGCAGGTATATAGGGGCTCAGGCAGGCAGGTATAGGGGCTCAGGCAGGCAGGGATAGGGGCTCAGGCAGGTATATAGGGGCTCAGGCAGGCAGGTATAGGGGCTCAGGCAGGTATAGGGGCTCAGGCAGGTATATAGGGGCTCAGGCAGGCAGATATAGGGGCTCAGGAAGGCAGATATAGGGGCTCAGGCAGGCAGGTATATAGGGGCTCAGGCAGGCAGATATAGGGGCTCAGGCAGGCATATATAGGGGCTCAGGCAGGCAGGTATATAGGGACTCAGGCAGGCAGATATAGGGGCTCAGGCAGGCAGGTATAGGGGCTCAGGCAGGCAGATATAGGGGCTCAGGAAGGCAGGTATAGGGGCTCAGGCAGGCAGATATATAGGGACTCAGGCAGGCAGGTATAGGGGCTCAGGCAGGCAGGTATATAGGGACTCAGGCAGGCAGGTATAGGGACTCAGGCAGGTATAGGGACTCAGGCAGGCAGGTATATAGGGACTCAGGCAGGCAGGTATAGGGGCTCAGGCAGGCAGGTATATAGGGACTCAGGCAGGCAGGTATAGGGGCTCAGGCAGGCAGATATAGGGGCTCAGGCAGGCAGGTATAGGGACTCAGGCAGGCAGATATAGGGGCTCAAGCAGGCAGGTATAGGGACTCAGGCAGGCAGGTATATAGGGACTCAGGCAGGCAGGTATAGGGACTCAGGAAGGCAGGTATATAGGGACTTAGGCAGACAGGTACAGGGGCTCAGACAGGCAGGTATATAGGGACTCAGGCAGGCAGGTATATAGGGACTCAGGCAGGCAGGTATATAGGGGCTCAGGCAGGCAGGTATAGGGCACAGGCAGGCAGGTATAGGGACTCAGGCAGGTATAGGGACTCAGGAAGGCAGGTATATAGGGACTCAGGCAGGCAGGTATAGGGGCTCAGGCAGGCAGGTATATAGGGACTCAGGAAGGCAGGTATATAAGGACTCAGGCAGGCGGGTATAGGGGCTCAGGAAGGCAGGTATATAGGGACACAGGCAGGCAGGTATATAGGGACTCAGGCAAGCAGATATAGGGACTCAGGCAGGCAGGGTATATAGGGAGTCTTCAGAGCAGGCAGGTATAGGGACTCATCGGAACGGCAGGTATATAGGGACTTAGGCAGACAGGTACAGGGGCTCAGACAGGCAGGTATATAGGGACTCAGGCAGGCAGGTATATAGGGACTCAGGCAGGCAGGTATATAGGGGCTCAGGCAGGCAGGTATAGGGGCTCAGGCAGGCAGGTATAGGGACTCAGGCAGGTATAGGGACTCAGGAAGGCAGGTATATAGGGACTCAGGCAGGCAGGTATAGGGGCTCAGGCAGGCAGGTATATAGGGACTCAGGAAGGCAGGTATATAAGGACTCAGGCAGGCGGGTATAGGGGCTCAGGAAGGCAGGTATATAGGGACACAGGCAGGCAGGTATATAGGGACTCAGGCAAGCAGATATAGGGACTCAGGCAGGCAGGTATATAGGGACTCAGGCAGGCAGGTATAGGGACTCAGGAAGGCAGGTATATAGGGACTCAGGAAGGCAGGTATATAGGGACTCAGGAAGGCAGGTATAGGGGGCACAGAGGCAGTTAAAAATAATAACATTAATACTTACCTTAGCTGCTTCCCGGCCGCTCGCTCCTCTTCTGTCCTCTTCTTTTCTGGCCCGTGTGCTCCTCCGGCAGCTCCTCGGGCGCACAGCCTATGAAGCGCTGTGCGTCCGAGGAGACGCAGCGTCGCGATGACATCACTTCATCGCGATGCTGCCAGCCAAGCCGCACGGGGCCGCGCCGGGTCCTCAGCGCTATGAGGACCCGGCGGCCCCGCTGTGTCGGACCGTGGATTAGCGGAGGATCCAGCGATCCTCCAGGGGAGCCGGTCCGACACTGTCTGTCCTCTGCAGAAGCCCGCCGCTGTATGTGCGTCCAGCGGACGCACATACAGAGACCGCCGGCGCTTCAGGCCCATGGCAGCGGCCTGGAGCCCGGGAGGTTCAGGGCCCCTGACTGCGCCCCTTAGGGACAGGCAGAGGTAGGCGCCCTAGGCGATCGCCTACCTCTGCCTACACATCGTCCCGGCCCTGTGTCCCTGCGTTTCCTAGGCCAGAAGCCTGTTTTTTTCCTAGGACCCAGCATCGCAGGTGGCATGATTAGCCCATAGCAACCAATCAGCGCGCCCCTTTCATTTCATATCATGCTCTGACAAAATGAGAGGGGCTTTCTGGTTGCAATGGGCAACAAAGTGAGTTTTAGACCTAAACAGTTTTCATACATGTGGTCCTTCATGTTTAATCAAATATATTTGCTATCAACAATTGTAAACTCTTGAAAAACAACTAAGAGTTTTAATTTCTTTAATTTTGTACCAATTTTCATTGTGTGATGTAACCGAAAATAAACAGTTGTTCTTGTTCAGATGAAATCTACATCTCTCTGTTAAGTCATAATGGTACATTTTACATGGAAAGGGTTAATAGGGACATAAAAGATGTTTAGCTTCTACCATTAATCTAAGATGCCCATAACAAGAGCTAAACATTTCCTCATCAGCAAGACGATCGATTATGATAACAGCTATAAGAAATGAAAACAGATTAATGTCAGTGTCCTTTACTCTTTTCATAATAGGATTAATTTATCATGTCCAGGTAAACAACAGTCTAAAGCTTAAGTCACACATTGCATATTTGCTCCAATTTTAACTGTGGATTTGTTCAGGTGAAATCTGCTTCAGACACGTGGAAAATTAAGCATGCAAAGGCATGTAAGTTATGTGGTAGATTTTATTTGAAGATTCTCAAATTTTACCCTTTCCAATGTAGTAATGTTAAAGTTTTCCCATTTGACTGTTTCACAGCCGGATTCAGGCTCTCACTTCCTATTCAGGCCATGGGCAGTTCTACAGCAGTGACTGACATTTCAGCTCTTCTATTTCTAGCTGAGCTTGCTAGAGGGACATTGGTAATGGAACGGTTGAACAGCAGGGCACAGGACTACAGAGCTCTAAAGGGTTTAAAGTTGTCATAAAGAAACATAAACAAGCCCCTGTGCTGCTGATAAGACACAGTAGGAAGTGATATCACCATCCTGAACAGGGCTGCTAGAGCAGAGAGAGATGATCGGTATCCAAGGAAGCTTATGTACACATGAAGAAGATAAGAAATGCTCTAATTTTGATATAAAGTAAAAACAAAACGCAATGTATGTGGTAATAACCTTTATATACTGTACCTTGCCTACATCTTTAAAGCTAATCAATGGGATGGGAAAACTCCTTAAACCCATATCAAAATCTGCATCTTGCACAAGCAGATTTGCTGTAATCTGCTCCAGATGTTGATTGAATATTATTATTAGTTTACTATTTTACTGTGCATTTACTGTAAGGCTATGTCTATACAGCAATGTTAAAATGCTGTCTGAAATTCGCCGGCATTTTAGCATCGCTGGACCGTGTTTGCCCTAAAAACTGCTGTCGGTGTTTGGAGTGGTCTTCGGCCCAGTACCGACAAACCGGAGGAAGATGCGACAGGTTTCAAAATCCACCGGAATCTAATGCATTTTAAAACCAACTGAAAACTATCAGTGTTTTTATTGCTGTCTATGGGACACAGGTTGCAGTTGGATTTTATGCGGATTTTAAATGCTGAATCTGCCAAAAATGTGACCAAAAACATGTACTGTGTAGATATAGCATAAGGGTTTTCTGCCTTACAGATAAATCATACCATGCAAGGTTCATCTATTGGTATAACAATACAGATTAGTGCCAGACTGGCATGCCTTGGGTTCAGTAGAGTAAATGATTCTGGGAAACATGTCAATCTGCATGTTCTCTTCCACTATTACTCACATCATACATTTTGTTGTTATTCTGACACATTATTAATACTTTTTTTGTAAATCAACCCATACAATTTGCCCTGGCAACATGTGATTAGTTAAAAACAACTTGCAATGAGGTTGTCTTTGGCTGGATCTTTGGGTTTCATTACTGTATCAAAACTTGGGATAAATAAAGGTGTTGTTATGTATCCAAAATCCCTAATGGCTAACCCCCTCCCCCCCACCCCTCCCCCCTTCACCCGTCAGCGCACTCATTTTCAGCACTTAACTGTGTATAGATGTATTGTCTGGGTGGCAGGTCCATCCGAATTCTACATAAAACAACCCCATATTTGTCACATGGCTGGACCATTGTAAATCTAGCACTTCTTAGGCTATGTCTACACTGCACAGAAAAGCGTCCATTTTTTTCAGCGTTTTTGGCTTTCTAAAAACGCTGGAAAAACGACTGTATTCATCTCCCATAGACTCTAATGTAAAAACGTCCTGCTGTCTACACTGAGCTTCTTTTTTCGGCTCGTTTCTTTTACTGGTCGTATTTTGCAACATGTTCTAAAAAACGCCAGAACAGGGCAGAAAATTTACTACAGGAGTCTATGTAAAGCGGCAGACGTCTTTTGGCGCATTTTGTGGCTCGTTTTAGCGGCGTTTTTTGCCGCGATTTTTCAATGTAAACCCTCCCAGAGACCCAAGTTACACCTATAGTGGGTGGTAACAAAGGTTAATCCTTATCAAATCTGCATACAAGTGTCTGATGTGTCCTTTTTTGTACCTTTTGTAATAAAATGATCATGCTTTGGTCGCTAACGATTTTTGCGCAATTCATATTTTTTCCGCTAAAAATAAGTTTTTTACAGATTTTGTGCTAAAATCCTTTTCTTAAACATATTTTGGCACTATAAAGTTATCTCCTACTGACGTTGAAAATATTTTTTTAGGATTTGGACCAGAATCCGTTTTTTTTACTGATTCGGTGTAAAATCCTTTTTTTACATATTTTGGCGCTAATAATTATCTCGCTTTGACCCAGAAATACGTTTTTTTTTACGGATTTTGGTGTTAAATCCTTTCTTTACATATTTTGGCGCTAATAAAGTTATCTCGCTTCTGACGCCAGAAATACGTTTTTTTACGGATTTTGACACAAGAATCCGTTTTTTTACGTTTTTTGGCACTAAAATAATTTTTTTTACAGATTTTGCCGCTAATACCGTTATCTCGCCTCTGACGGCAAACATAAGGTTTTTTTTACGGATTTTGGCGCAAGAATCCGTTTTTTTACGTTTTTTGGAACTAAAATAATTTTTTTTACAGATTTTGCCGCTAATAAGGTTATCTCGCTTCTGACGCCAAAAAATACGTTTTTTACGAATTTTGGTGCCAGAATCCGTTTTTTTACGGATTTTGCCACTAAAATCCTTTACTGAACATATTTTGGCGCTAATACAGTTATCTCGCTTCTTCCGCTAAAAATACATTTTTTAACGGATTTCGGCGCTAAGATCAATATCTTAAAAAATTTTAGCGCTAATAAGTGTAATAAAGTGATCTTGCTTCTGACACTAAAAATAGGGTTTTTTTATGGAATTTGGAGCAATAATGCGTTTTTTTGGATTTGCCGCTAAAATCCTTTTCTTTACAGATTTTGATGCTAATACAGTTATCTTGCTATATGGAAAGATAATGTGGGTTTTTGTGGATTTTGGTGCAAGAATCTGGTGCAAAATTTAATAAAGTAGTTGCCCTTAGCAGCACACAAAGGACAATGTGCTCAAAAGGGCTAGAGTGATCTAAAGGAAGTGACTACTTAACATGTTAACTCCACCTGTAGGGTGTAGTTTACATCCCATGGCTTAATTTGTGCATACATTAAAAAGCAGAGTAAAGACGCTCCAAAAAACGCTTCAAAAAGCGCTCCAAAAAATGAAAAACGCGCCAAAAAAGGCCGTTTTTTCAGATGCTTTTGACAGGCAGTGGACAGAAAACTCAGTTTCATGAACGTTTTTAGTAATTCGTTTTCAGGTCGTTTTTTGTCCACTGCAGTGTAGACATAGCCTTACCCTTCATCTCACCCGTACACCCAAATAGATTGTAAGCTCTTGCGAGCTGTGCCCTCTAACCTTGTGCCTCATCTGTAAGTAGCTTTTCATTGTGCAATGTATGTCTTTTTGTCTGCACCTACACCCTCCAAATTGTAAAGTGCTGTGGAATATGTTAGCGCTACATAAATAAAGATTATTATTATTTATTATTATCCTGGAGGGTGTTGTATTTTGCTAGTTTGGAAACATAGATGCAGTGTACCAAGACCAGTGCTTAAGTTGCAGTTACTTTACAATGAAAACTACTCCCTGGGAGGACAGTATTATACACAGACTTTAGTGGTACTGACAGACCTGAGACGGTTAGGTCCTTTTCCTACCTTCAAGAGTCAAAAGGAAGCATCTCTCAAAAGGGTGGTCCCATCTTGTAATATGCCAGTTTATAGCTTGCTACAAGCCAACCCCAGTGAATTGGGAAATTAAAGCATTTGCACAACTCTTTCCCCAATTCATTTATATGAGAATTCTGAATATTTCCGAGTGCGCTCACTCGACTGTATTTGAAGTCCCATAGAAACAAATATGGGAGCTACACAAGTGTGGCCATTGCACTGTTCATGGAGGCCAACTCACAGCAAGCTATGGCCTAGCATTGAGAGTGTACTACAAGATTGAAACACCCCTTTAAGTAACAGTCATCTGCACATGAGTTAATGTACTGTTAATGACATATTCCCAGCTTTGATGACATACTTCAAACTGACATGATAAATATATACAAATTGGACAGCAGTGTAGTTCTCTGTATCCAAATTATTCACACCCAATAATGCAACAGACCGCCCATGGGAAAGTGACCAACCTTTCACCTTCAGAATTCCAGAAGAAAATCCAAGGATGACATCAGCATTGGTGTTCTTTATTCAGTAGCATCCCAGTACAAAAATGCAACATTTTGACCCAGGTAGTGAGTCTCGATAAAGATTTACTACCTGGGTCGAAACGTTGCATTTTTTGTACTGGGATTCTATTGAATATGGAGCACTTATGCTGACGCCATTCTTGGGTCTTGTTTATACTTCAAACTGACATCTGTTTAAGACTATGACAGATACTGATACTGAATGATTTAATAGTAAAGCTAGCAAAAATAATGAATTTGGATAATTCAAACTCTCCTTTTGAAGCTATTTAAAGCCATAATGCAGGTAAGACATAACCATTCTGACATTTGTTGATAGAAAATGTGAGACTGGTTCTCTGGTCAACTTAAGTAGCAGGAATGTTCGAGCACTTAGACAATAAATTGTATATCTTTATTCAGAAAAATGGGGATAAAAACAACAGTTAGCTGCCAGAGCCGCACCTTTCCTGAGGCAAGTTGAGCTTGTGAATTCTATTTCCTTGTGTGGAATAAGATTCTGTCACAAACTTCTTCCATTAGCAATCTGCATTATAGGGAGGCATCATTTCCCCTTTTGTTCTGGCACAACTGCCCTTAAAGAGATTATCCAGTTTAATATACCTTTCTACTTAATTCTGTGTTCATACGGTGTAATTACGGGGACGTATTTCGCCTGCAATTACGCCGTGTGCTCGGGAGCGGGAGGGCCAGCAGCCCGCCGGCCCCATAGACATTCATTATTCATGGCGCGTATACGCCGTGAATAATTGACGTCACTTCTCTTCCCGCTCAGTGTATTGTCCGAGCGGGAAGAGGAGACGTAATCCATATTTCTCTATGAGAACTGTGGATTACCGTAATTATTAGGACGTATCTCGCTCCGTATTTAGCGCAGTACAGCGTGAAATACGGAGCGAGATATGTCCCAATAATTGCCGTTTGTACATAGCCTTAAGATAAAGGGGGAGTTGTGGAAGGTTTGTCCCTAGGTCAGGACATTTATCTCTTTGTCAGACTTAAAGAGAACCTGTAACATAGTTTATGCCCCCCTGGCTGTGGGCAGAACAAGGTAGTGTCATACATGCTGTTTCCAGCGCTGTGTCCCTTATTCTGTAAGGTGCTGGAGGTTGAGTATTCAGTCTTCATATCTGCAGTTTTCAGCCAGAAAGACTCAGTCATTTGAAACCCTGCCCACTTGATGCTAGCCCCGTCCACCTCAACTGATAAACCTATTAATGTGAATAGGTAGAAACAGTTGAATAACTGCCAGGTGGGCAGGGCTAGCCTTTGGTGGGTGGGGCTAACACCAGCTCATGAATAAGATTTGAGTATTAAATGCTCTAAAACTCCAGCCTCTTACAGAATAAGGGACACAGCGCTGGAAACAGCATTTCTGACACTAGCTTGTGCTGTCTTCAGCAAGGGGGGCATAACCTATGTGACAGGTTCCCTTTAAGAGCAGTTAAGACCTGTCCTGTTTTGCATTACAAGTAAGGAATTGTACTACATCCATGTGCATGGCTCTAAATCAGCATCAAGTTGTGGATTAAGAGAATTGTCAGCAGAACTGAATTTCACATGCTTCACTTGACAAACTGCTGCCATAATAAAACTTAGTAACAGAAACTGAAAAAATGTTATTTAAGCAGCTATATCCATAGAGTGTGTCTAAAACAATAAATGAATGTTAATCATTGGAAAAAATTATGAGAGATTATTTGAAACAAAATGAGAAATGCTGCTGAAATTAGCATTGCAGATTAATTCTCCTGGCCCCATAAAGCTGATCACTATGAGCCATTTTACTGGCTGACTACATTTAGGTTCTTCTTTGTGCACTGATCTGCAGTGTTGGAGGTCAGAGCAGGAGAAAGAACAAAGGTTGTGGAAGGCAACAGTGGCTTTGTCACTGACTGCTGGTTAATTTTTCATTCCAGTGAGTATATGCTTTATATAAAAAACAATAGGATTGTCCAGTGGTAATCATATCTCAACGAGGATAAACAAATCTCTTTTTTTATTATTATTATTTAAAATAATGTTTATTTTGCATATAATTTTTTATATATTTTTTGTAGGAAAAACAACTCCTCCTAAAATTGAACAAAGTACCACATTTCCATTTTTCTTCTAAGTTTGATATTAGATATGCTTGATTTGTGGCATTGCAATAACTTTAAGTGTCATTTTAACGAATGCATATCAAAAAACAAAAAAGTTTTTGCTTCAATTTTGCAAAAATTTACTCAAAAAAATCACCAAAAAAAACAACTTAAGTGTGTAGTCACCAGGCAGTGTAAACACCCAATGGGACAGGGTTATAGACAATTAATATGGCAACAAGAAGTGAAATGAACATGAGTGGGCTGAGGAGCTAAGCAGTGTGACACAGGATGTGTAGCATGAGGACTAGATAGATAAAGGAAGAGAACCAAAATCAAAAGCCGGGAAGCTGAATAGCCGGCCTGCAGGATTAAGAGCTACAGTGTTCATCAGGGGTATACATTGAAAAGATGCCATCCATGTGTGTACATACACACACATACACTGTATGAAACCCCCCTAAGCAATAATAGTTGCAAGATCTGACCCTTGGCAGGTAAACATTTAAAACCTGAGATCATCATTGATACTGTGATTCTTAACAGCCTCTTTATTTCTGGGAGAATCTGGGAGTGACCCACTAAAATTAAGTGAGGCCATTCTCCAGCTAAATCACCAGTGTTTCCCCATCTGGATACTAATGCATGCTCATTTCAGGGACAAATGGTTTCTGCCCCACCTCAGGCAGCGATACCATTCTAGTTTACATTCCTGGTATATAGTAACCTATACATCCAGAGGTACTGTTGAATTTTCTACAGTTACCCTCCAGGATTGCGTCAGCAAAAATAATTGAACAAAACACCTATAACAGAACAGAAATGTAAAAGAAACATCTTATACATTATCAAATATAAAATCTGGAAGGTAAAAACACCACTATTTACACATTGGAACCTGGAAAAAAATAAGCAGCAAGAAAAAGAAATTTCTCAATAGTAAACCCAGACAGTATCAACCCTAATAACAAACATACAATGATAATATAAAGAACCTTCAGTGTAGTTACCAAGCCTGAATACTGTTTCTCCGGTCCTGAGTCTATTTTCTTCTAAGGATACATGTTCAAATACCAATATATTCCAGATTACAAATATGAGGAGGGAATAAATCAATACTTCACATAAACAGGCATCCAATCCTCTAAAATATATCTTTTAGCAAATTGTTTAAAATATATATACAATTATAGAAGTACAAAAACTAATCAATATCTAGGACATCTCTCCCATATAAATATACATTAAGGAAGAAGATAATGTATTAACGTAGGTGATTATATATATATTCTTACTGTTCCTTACCAGTATCTGCACTCTTCTGACCCTTAGCGGGGAAACTGCCCTGACAAGCGTGACCCCACATCACTTGTCCCTGGTAAACCCTGCACAGAAATCGCTTCTCTTGCAGTATATCTGTATGTCTTAATTTAAGACAGGGAAAAATAGTATCTCACAATCAGGTACTTATTAATATTGTGATGTATAAATCAGAAAAAATGGCACCTAGTATATCACTATAATAACCAATGTTTACTGCACCCACTCTTAATTGGACCAAATCGAATGGTACTGGTTAAGATGTCAACAAATAAATGTAAAATTCTCATCAATATGTGTGAACCCAGACGCATTTCATCTAGCTGTTTTGGACTTATCAATGGGATATAGCATATAACATTTTTAGTCCAAAGGAGTCCTTTTCGTAGAAGCATTTCAAGGTCCTAGAGTCGCCTAGCCAGTCTCCAGATCTCAACCCCACAGTAAGCCTTAGAGGAAGTTGAAATTCCGTGCTGCCCAGCGACAGCCCCAAAACATCATTGCTCTAGAGGAGATCTGCATGGAGGAATGGGCCAACATACCAGCAACAGTGTGTGCTAACCTTGTGAAGACTAAGGGCTCATTCCCACGGCACAGGACAAATAGCGGCCGATTTATCCGACCGGTATTTGACTGGTTTGTGTGCCGTGCACATGGCCACAGGGGGGGGGAGGCTTTTTTCCGCGATTACTGGACGGAAGAATGAACCTCAACAATGTTTTTCGGGCCGCCATCTGAAAAACCAGCTGCAAACCGGTGCAGTGGGGACAAGCCCTTACAGAAAACGTTTGACCTCTGTCACTGACAACAAAGGATATATAACAAAGTATTGAGATGAACTTTTGTTATTGACCAAATACTTATTTTCCACAATAATTTGCAAATAAATTCTTTCCAAATCAGACAATGTGATTTTTTGGATTTGTTTTCTCATTTTGTCTCTCATAGTTGAGGTCTACCTATGATGTCAATTACAGGCCTCTCTCATCTTTTTAAGTGGGAGAACTTGCACAATTGGTGGCTGACTAATGCTTTTTTCCCCACTGTATGTGGCCAATATTGCCATTAAAATGAACATCTTGCTTTGCAAGAAAGAAACTCTCAAACCACTATTTAGACAGAAAAATAAAAAAAAGTTATAACTCTTGGAAATGGGAGTGCCCCTTTGAATCTTTAAGTAAATCAACAATGACAACTTCCTTTTGCAGAGAGTTCCATAATTTCACTGTTTCTACAGTAAGTAACTCTCCTCTAGGATTGTAGAGAAACCTTCTTTCCTCTAGATGTACTGGATTCCCCCATTGTATAAGTTACAGTTTTAGGAATAGGTAGATCATTAGATCTAAGTACAGGCAGTCCACGACTTACATTGTTCCAACTTACATCTGTCTGGAAGCTCTTCTTTTAACTTCTTCCAGCCCATCTTACTTGTGCTGGGAACCTTCGTCTTCAGGCTGGCACTACAACTCGTCTTGCGCTGCCGGCCACAACATATCAGGTTTGTTCTTACTGCACCCATTCCCCGCTCCCTTTCCCAGAAGCCTGCAATGTAAAATATAGTATTGTACTGCATCAACACCCATACATTTAGTATATGTGTGGCAGGCTGGAATTTGTAGATATGAAATTACAAGTGCCAGCATGCCACACCACATATGTACATCTATTGTATGGGAGCTGCTCCCTGATGCTGTACATTTAAAATGTCCTGCTGTGGAATGCTGACACTTGTAGCTCCATGTTCCACAGCAGCTAGTAGCTGTGAATCTACAAGTGCCAGCATGCCACAGCAGCACATGAGGCAGGAAGTAAGGTGAAATCTTCTAAATAAGGGCACAGGCAGCAAAACAAATGTAAAAGGGGCATTAACCCTTCTCTGCACTAAAACAAAAAATGTATATTTAATAAATGTACTTATTCTGGCTTGCATACAAATTAAACTTAAGAACAAACTTACAGTCCCTATCCTGTTTGTAACCCGATGACTGCCTGTTATAACCTTTCATATAGTTATACATACAGTAGTTGCCTCTGAGTAGTCTTATTTCCAAACTGAATAAGCCCAATGTTGATAATCTTCAGGGCACTTCTATTTACTTAATCAATTAATTACTGCTGAATCCTTTCCAACAATGCTATCCAAATAGAATAGAAATGGAAAACTTCAAGTCCATTTTAACCCTCCCCAGGAGCGGTCGACTAACAAAGATCACAAGAAGAGCAAATGTATTGTAGTCAACAAGTAGTCAAACAAGTCACTACAGTGATTAGCTTTTAACATGTAGGGAATGGTAAATGAAGACTTTTATTAAATATCTTTTTGCTTTTATTTTGCTCTGTTCAGAAGATAAAGAAGATTTCATCTCCTCTTAGTGCACACAAGTTTCTCTGGTTATCAACCACCTCTCAATGCTCTAAGTTGCCATTACGCCAACCATGGTGAGTCACCTCCTGCAGAGTCTTATCTCTAGTAACGGACTTGGTTTCCATAACTAAATGAGCTCTGTCTATTTAGGGTAGGTTTACACGACATGTCTGCACCAAGATCGCGTTTGTTTCCTCATTGAAAGCCTGCGCTTGGAAGCATGGAATCCATGCCCAGAGTCAGCATCCAAACCGGTTGTGTGAAAATACCATAAGAGTTCTGCAGCCTTATGTAATAAACTTTATAAATCTCTTGTCATGTCAGTGTAGTTGGAATATCTAGGAACAGAAGAGCTGATGTGTCAGTCACTGCTATAGACCAGCCCACAGCATGAACAGGATGTGTGAGTCTAAAGTTGGCTGTGGCTTTGTGAAACTGCATGGCAAGAAAACTCCTTTAATCTCCAAGCAGCTAAAGGCATTTCATACTATCAGGATCCGTTCATCTGGGCAGCCTCCTTTTTGTGTTGTGCAACGCCCTGCAAGGGTTAATCTGTCTGGCCTGGGTCCACACCCTGGGAGAGGCTCCGCTTGTGAACTCAGGAGTGATAGCTCTGCAGCCTCTCCCAACAGATGGTGTGTTACTCAGGCCTATCAGAGGGCTTTCTTCTGACAGCCCTGCCAGCTTTAGACTCACACATCCTGAAACATATATATATATATATATATTTTGACCATCAGGACACTGAACAACAATGGTATACCTGTACATGCAAGGAGAAACCCACTTCTCTCAAAAATGTACATTGCTGCTGGTCTGCAGTTTTCTAAAGATCACCTGGGCAAGTCTGAAGAGTGCTGGAACAATGATTTATGGACTGGTGAAAATAAAATAGAGTTTTTGTTAGTATCATGGCTCGGGCCTCTATTTGTACTTCTGAGCCAGAACAGCTTATCATCTTTGTTGGAACAATTAATTCTGAATTATACCAGCAAATTTAAAGAAAACAGGACATCTGTCCAGGAGTTGAATTTCAAGAGCACATGGGTTTTCCAGCAAGATGACCATAATAGGTCACAATAAAACATGAAAAAAAAGTATTTGACTACAATACATTCATGTCCAGAGGTTTTAAATTAATAAACAAAATAAATTAAACAGATAATTTCTGTAGCTCAAAAATAGATTTTAAAAAATGGCATAATAGACTGGCAATCCAGAAAGAACTACAAAAAGTAAGAAATCTACTGCACTAAACATGCACATTAATAGTAAAAAATAATGGAGCAATCAAGGAGGATACAATGTTCATCTAAACAGTTCCCAGTTTGGGCTAGAAGTAATAAGCCATGTAGAAAGGATACATTGTGCAATGAAAATAAGAGTAAAGGTCGACAGGACGAACTGACAAGAAAACAATAATATAACACAATAATGATAGTCTGGAAGGGTACAATGTAATACTCGCAAAAAACAGAGTGATGGCTAATATGGATAAGGTTGTTGTACACACGAAACAGCATTAGGGTAATGTAAACATTAAAAAGAGATTAAAATAAATATAACAAGGCTGTTGGCTAAGGGCATGTCCCCACTGCACGGGTTTTCGGCCTGTTTTTTCAGCCGGTTTGCGGTTTTTTAGACCACCTGAAAAACTAGCCGAAAATGAGCACAATTGTGCTCGATGGAAAACCCGTGCAGCAGTCCCCACTGCACGGGTTTTCCGCCCGGCGGTTTTGTCGCCGGCGGACCGGCGACAAAACATTGAACATGCACAATCTTCCGTCCAGTTTCCGGACGGAACATGTGCATCTCAATGGGAGGGGGGAGGGCTGTTCTTCGCTCATCGCGGAGAAAAGCCGTCCTCCCCGCGGCCGTGGGGATGGGCGCAAAACCGGACAAATACCGGCCAGCAAACTGGCCGGTATTTGTCCACTGCCGTGTAAACGGCCCCTAAGAAATCAGGTTAATTTAGTACATGAATAAAAAGGGATAAATGTAAAGGGCATCAATACATTGCTTGTGTTATACTGGAGAGTGATTGTATTGCATAGAAATGAATAGCAAATTTGAAAGTTAAACAGTAGTTTCAATGGATATAACAGTGAAGGTAATAGCAAAGGAAAAAAGCGGTCATATAGAATAATAACTACTAACAATAGTGCCGTATTCACTGGAGGTCAAATTATTGTGTAGCACAAAGGCCAACATTACTGCAAACTATTAGGCTGAACCAAGACTGGAATAGGACTGAAATTCATGTATAAAATATATATCATATAATCATAGCTGTGATTGGTGCTAGACCTCAGTCCACTTAAATGAGGTTCAGCTTGTCTGAGATGTAATGCTAGGCATAGTCACTACTAAAAGTACACAGCAGCATCTGGTAAAATCCTCTGCAGCCGGTGACATCAGTGGAGTGTCTTATGATGCTTTCCTGGTGCTACTGCTCTGTTACACTTGCTGGCTGTCATGGCATTTGCCTAGGATCCCTGTGACAAACGTGGCACCGGGCTGAAAATCGGGACTCCTCACAGGCTGTCCCATGACCATTGGGATGTATGCTTACATGGTGTCTCTCTAATGGAGAACATTCATTTAATGAACATTCAACCATATAGTATAAAAGACTTGTTAAAGGAGATTTACATTTGCTTAAAGAGGTGCTCCCACCATAGACTTGGATGGCATATGGATAAGATATGCCATCAAAGTCTGATAGGTGCAGTAATGTCACAATCAGTGGTCAGGTGTCGATGCAGTCAATAGACCTTGATGAAAGCTTGTCTTTTTGCAGAGTGAGTTGTAGATTTCATTGCAGTCACCAAGTTACCTAAAATCCTTCCTGAATTATCTAGTGACTACTGAAAATTGCTTGTGTCACCTTGCGAGACACGATGTGACCACATTTTGTGAGCAGCAAAACTCTGTGATTCAGGCGAATAACAAAGTAATTTTCCCAGATGACATATGTCATGGCAAAAGATGCCACGTAGTCTTAGCATAATGGGTGTGGCAAAACTAACCTGCATGCAACTCAGGGCCAAATAGTACCCTGAAATAGCCACATGATACCAGTGTGACAGCAAGTCACCGACACACCGCTCGAGTTGCTTACTTGAGCACCAGTGTCTCCATGTAGCCCTGGCGTTAAATGGGTTTTACTATGAAGGAATATGCGCTGCACAGGTTGCCTGAAGCTAACTGACCATACATGAGAATGAGGAGGACGTCCTCCCCATTCACTTCTATGCGTGTTACTAATATAGCCAAGTGACCGACTGGACTATACTAAGAATCCAAACGTTTCTCTAATCGCAGATCCGTGTGCCTTTGTCAGTATAGACTGATGTAGGCAATGCATAACCATGATGTGCTTGAGATATGGCTGCGCTATTTTTTAGCAAGGCCCCCAATGGTTTCTCTGCCAGGACCCGGAGTTCTTAGAATTTTTAGCAGGGTCCCCAATGGTTTTGATGGTTTTAGCAGGGTCCCCAAGGTTTTTATCCTCAAGATGCGCAAACGGTTAAAGCCCTTAGCGGAGCAGAGCACTATCGCCATAGACTATAGACCTACCAGGCATCAGTTGTGAGTCCTGGTTTAGGGGAGGTTAGGCCAATTATTTTAATTTTTTGGCACCGTGCTCCTCTCTAGGCAGTCCACTGCAGCGGACCTGCTTTTTCATATTACTTTTGACCTGTTTCTTGTCCATATATTAGGAATTTTTGAAGCCTGATAGAGTTTTTTTGCTAAGATAGGAAAATCACTTTATGTAAGGATCATGGTCACCTCTTGTTTGAAGCTACTTTATTTCAGGTAGAAATTGATAGCAAGAAACTGATAGCAAGAAAGCGACTATTACTGGCAAACTCAGGGACAGAATTTATTTTATTTTTTTCTAATTCACGGCTGATTGAGGTTTATCATATATAATAAATGCTTATATAATTAGTGAGTGGAGCATAAGGTGGAAATTTTAATGTAATAAAGGTTAAGTATTAATAAATCACTGATGAGAGAAGAGTTTAAGTTTTCCTATGGCAAAATAGTAATGTGACTAAGTTAACTAAATATCCTGGTTTAAGTGGTACAACAGCGAATTTCACTTGGAGAACCTGGCCTACCTAAGGCCTATACAGCTGGGGCCTAACTACCTACCTAGGGCCTACCAATCTACTTAGGGCCTTACCCACTTGCATATCTACCTGGGGCCTTGCCTGCCTATCTACCTACCTGGGGCTCTGTGTACCCACCTACCTGAAGCCCATACCTTCCTGGAAATACAATTCTGAGGGGTATAGGCCATAGTCCCAGCACAATCTCCAGGGAGTTAGTCCTCTGTTCCTCCCTACCCACCTTGGAGACTATGCCTCTAAGCTTTGGCCTTTACCCGCTCTCTCGTCCCTGGAACGTTTGAGGTGGGGAATAGTGTTGAGCGATTATTATCAACAAAGTTGAAATCGGCACGGTATTTACGTTGATCGGATTTTTTAGATCACGCGATAATTTAGGTTAAAATCTGTGCATAATCTATTAATATCGCACCATTTTCGGCGCTTCCTGTCATTTTGGCGGCCAGCAAATCAGCTTACAGAATATAGCAGGGTGAGATGTGTGTGCGACGTCATGACTGGGATGTGTATGGTTGCGATTGGCTGGAAAAATCACATGACCTCGTTTTACATAGAACAGCCCTTCCTGTTCATGATCAGTGTGTGTCAGCATCTCAAAGCAGTAGGACGTGCGCTCTGACTCTGTGCAAACAGCTCAGCGAAATTATTCTATTTGTTCACAGAGACAGCTCTACTTTTAACTGTGATCCTTAGAACTTAGATCAGAGATTTGAAGATTTTAGGTAGTTAGGCAGAGAATTTTAAAGGAGCATCTACCGCTGTAAAGTCACCGGGTGGACCGGGGGCCCCCGCGGGCGAACACAGACAAGCTCTTTAAAGAATACTGGATATTGTATTGCAGACATTGCATTGCAATAGCTTTATTATTAACAGTTTACTGTTGAAATATTACTTGGATATTGGGCAGCCTGAACTTATATTAGGATACAGATCTTTTCTAATAACTGCAGGTCTATTTGTTAGGTGCAAAACTCCACTTTGATTATATCAGTATACATTTCAGATAGGTGTTCTTTTTCAATTTTGCTAAGTTCAGCTTTGTTGATAGAGGTACCTTGCAGTTAAATTTGAATCCAGCAATTTTGTGGTCACCACAGGTTGATAGGTGCCAAAAATACCTTTTATTATCCGTATACATTTCAGATACGTGTTTTTTGCACTTTTGCCCAGTCCAGATTTGTTGATAGAGCCACCTTGCAGTTAAATTTGAATCCAGCAATTGTGTAGTCACCACAGGTTAATTGATAGGTGCCAAAAATAACTTTTATTATCCGTATACATTTCAGATACGTGTTTTTTGCACTTTTGCCCAGTCCAGATTTGTTGATAGAGGTACCTTGCAGTTAATTTAAACCCAACAATTGTGGTAGCCCACCCACATTTTGATAGGTGCCAAAAAACCCTTTTTTATCCGTATACATTTCAGTTTAAGTTTTTTTGGGCACTTTTGCCCAGCCCAAGTTTTTGTTGTTTGAGCCACCTTGCAGTTAAATTTCAATCCAAAATTGTGAAAGTCCACCACAGGTGAATTGAAAAAGTGCCAAAAAAACCTTTTTTATTATCCTATACATTTCAGTTAACGTTTTTTTTTTGAAACTTTTGCCCCCCCAATTTTTTTGATTGGAACCCCACCTTGCATTTTAAATTTTTAAAACCCCAGCAAGGGGTGTAGTAACCACAGGGTAAATTAAAATAGGTGCCAAAAAAAACCTTTTATTATCCGTTTTAAAATTTCGACACATGTTTTTTGCCCCTTTTTTGGGCCCGGGCCCCCGATTTTTGATAGAGCCCCCTTGCATTAAATTTAAAACCCAGCAATTGTGTAGTCCCCCACAGGTAAAAATTAAATTGGTCCCAAAAATACCTTTTTTTTTACCCGTATCCAAAATTTTCAGAAAGGGGTTTTTTGAATTTTTTTGCCCATCCAGATTTGTTGATAGAGCCCCCTTTGGCATTTAAAATTTAAATTACAGCAATTGTGTAGTCACCCAAAAAGGTTTGAAAAGGTCCCCAAAAAAAAACCCTTTTTTTTATCCGTATACTTTTCGATACGTTTTTTTTTGCATTTTTCCCCCAGTCCAGATTTTTGATAGGGGCCCCCTTTTCATTTAAAAATTTCAACCCGCAAATGTGAAGTCACCACAGGGAATTGATAGGTTCCCAAAAAATACCTTTTATTACCCAAAAAAAAACATTTCAGATACGTTTTTTTGGGTTTTTTTTTGCCCGGGCCCAAATTTTGTTGATAGACCACCTTGATTTTTAAAATTTGAACCCAGCAATTGTTAGTCACCCAGGTTAAATTTGGGATGGGTTGCCAAAAGTACCTTTTTTTACCCTTTAACATTTCATAAACAGGGTTTTTTGCACTTTACCCCAACCCAGATTTGTTCAAAATAGTCCTCCATGCATTTAAATTTCAATACAGAAAATCTGTTTTGATGTGAGGGATTTGAAAATACCCGTGTTTTTTGCCGTCTTTTTAATAAGGGAACGCCCAAAAAACTCTTCCTTTACCCTTTAAAATTTTTTTTTTGAACGGGGAGCAAATTTGCGGTGGTAAGCGAGCAAAGGGGGGGTAGGCATGGAGGGGGGAAACGAGGGGAAGGTGCTTTTTTCCAGGGGTGGGCCCAACCGCAAGCCAGGGGGATTGTCGGATGCGGGAAACCTCGGGCCTGTCATCGCGGGGGTCGGGGGCCCTGTAAAGTCTCAGTATCAAACAGCGTCGCCAATTGTTTTTCAGGGGTTAACCAACCCCCATCCACAGTTTTTCCCCTCTTTACCCCCCAGTCCCCGGCCAAAAAATGTTGTCATCACATCATCTCATCCGCCCAAAACATAAAGCGAAGGCAGCCCAAATGTCAACTGGGTGAAAACCCACCACTGGGAAAATTTCCATTTTTTAAGACCTCTTTGTTTCCCAAAATGGGGTTTGGGGGGTCAAAAGGGCCCATTTTAAAAAGATCAAGGGCCAAAGAGGATGATTTTTTTGTCTGCCCCCAAAAGTTACTGTTGAAATCAGAGGAGGAGAAGGGAACCCGGTTTCAATGGAAAAAATTTTTTTTTCCCCGGGCGCCCGGAAACCCCCTTTGCAAATCCCTCTTGCTTTTTTAGCCCGCGGGTTCCTGGATGCAAAAATGTCGGGACGACGAAGTCACCGTGTTGATGTTTATTTGATGACGACTTTGGGATCCTTTCGGGGTTTTTTTTTCCCCGAAATTTGTTTGCGAGCGCTTCACCCACTGAATGGGGGTGGAAGACGATGGGTAGTGTAATACCGGTCCCCGCCCCCAAAAAGGGAGGGGGGCCCGATCACAGAAGTCCGCTGATATAAATTTCCCGCCGCCAGGTCCCAAAAACCCCCACCTCGCTCCTCGCTTTTTCCGCCGCAAAAAGGTCCGGGGACCTCTAAAAGCCGGGGCCCTTTTCTTTGAGCAAGC